>JBBYHL010308191.1:3639-23770 GCA_038381835.1 Adansonia madagascariensis
TCTCTTATTTTTTTTTTCTTTTTCCCCTCTTTCATGTTCTATTTTCATATTAACATATGTTTGTCTATTTTAATTAAGGGTGTAATGTAAATAAGTTATATATATTTTTAAAAGGTAAAAGAAAATTCTATTAATAAGAGATAAAGAGTACAAATGAGCGATATTGATATATGATAAGGATATCTATTAATTACTTAAGGTCATTTGCTTGTTGAACTCAAAATCGTTTATATAAGAAATTCTTGAGTTCTACTTTGAACATTATGTGCCTAAACCAAGCAATGGGCCAAGTTTGGATAGTATAGTGTCACCATATATATGTGACACCAACCTTTCTATCAAACTAAATTTAAATTTACAATTATTATTAATTTATTACTTGTCTTGGATTTTGAACCTAAATTAAAATGAAAATGGAATAAGTCACTAGACAAATTATGATTCTAGTAACTTTCAATCAAACTAACTGTAATTAATATATGGTTTTGATTTTAATTAATTTTTAATATGTGTAATAGTTATAAGCTATACTGAATGTTTTTGTACATGTCTAGTATAGATAAAATAGATTTATTATTATTACATTAAACATAAAACAAGGTTTATTATTTAAACAAAATTCTAAATCAAACAAACTATTGATGATTTTATTAGGTTGGTGTCTAGTTTTTTGGTCGAGAATAAAATTCACTTTTCCATTCCCGATATTTTTTGCTCTTTTATATTTGACATGGATACAAAATGAAAAATAGTTAAAATACAACACATTATAACATAAAACACGACATAAAATAACACAAACACAACTTTAATACATAAATCGTCAAAATTTATATAATACAAATTATTAATATATATATATGTAATACTATAGACACCATTATAACCTAAAAATGTATAAATAAGACACCAATATATAGATTACAAAATATAATGGAATCAAGATTTAGATTGGTTCATGCTATTCCACCCTATTGATACATCTAAATGTTAAGAAGTTGAGAAAAGGTATTAGAGTGAATATTTTGAATGGCTTTAAAATCTCAATTCCAAATAAATTTTGATACGATCTTGTATTCATATTTTATGCATACTATATTTTTTTATTATTATATATTTTAATTATTTTTTATATTATATTCGTGTAATTATATAATGCTTAATATTACTGAGCAAAAAGAGGCTATCAACGCTTCAATTTGATGGATCTAACTTAAGCAGGATTCATAATTAAAGGCCCAAAACACCTTTTGGACTGTATATTCTGGCCTCTGTTCCTCTTCAGTTGTTTTTTTTTTTCTTTTTTTTTTGGGGTCTTTGGTGATCTGTGCTGTCTCCTTCGAAGCATGCATTTACAGAATCTCGATTCTGCCTCAACGTTTCGATTGCAACGTTTGTATTTTGTGCCAGGTTTGAGCCCTACAATTCTCTTCAGACTTTTGTTTATTGTTAAATGTGCAATAACCCAACAATTTTTTTGGTAATTTTTTGGTAGTGAGAAAATGTTCTTGGTTAAAATAGATAACTTTTATGATTTATTTGTTTTGCTTGCAAAAGATTATGTCAAATTCTCATGATATATTTATTTTCTGCCAATTGGGTATATTTTGTTTATTTCTTTAAGTAGTTTGTTTAAAAATATTGTTGGAATAGAACAAATATTTGATGAACAGGAAGGTTGATGCACCAAACCTAAATTTGGAGTTGCAACAAAAAGAGAAATTTTCTTTTTTATCACTAGAATTAATTCAGGAGTAATAGAGAAAAGACCCAAATTTTTGTTTTGTTGAATTGTATCAGGTGAAATCCTGATAAAGACGTCAATTTCTTATTCAAGTGAAATAGGTTTATGTTATATATCTGAACCACGAGTTACAAGATTCTTTATATGCTTGGGTGCCTGGTAATGAAACTTGTCAGATGTCTCCTAAATATGATGGCACTTCTTAGGGTGGGTGTAAAGAGGATGAGTATTCATACCTTCCCTTACCAAGAAAAGGTTCTCAGCAGACATCTGTGAGTGTAATGTTTGAAAAGCCGGTGCCTACTTGTGTTTACAGTAGGAGGAAGAAATGGCGGGGCAGCAATAGCAGTGCTAGTGTTGTTGTTGCCAACTTTTGTGCGGAGGACCCAATGAATTCAAAGAGAAGTGGGGATTGTCTTTCTGTTGTCAGTTCTGATGCGCTTCCAGAGGCAGTAATGGAGAGAAAGAGAGTTTCTCAAGTTGAACATGAAACTGTAACTGTTAGGGATCCTGTGACGCCTCTTGCATGCAGTAGAGAGCCTCGCATTTTAAAGCATGAATTTGCTAATGGATATTCTGGTGTGCACGACCATTGCTCCGATGATGTACATAAAGCTGTTGTGCAGAAAACAACAGATATTGACAGTATAAATGATAGCTGCTCGTCATCAAAGTCAAGTATGGAACTTGCATTAGCTGCTATGAAAGATGAGATGGATGAAAATGGTGAGTGCTCCTCCTTTATTGTACTAGCAGCTGAAGTTGCAAGGGACAATCACAATCTATCTGAAGATGATATGTGCCTCCCTGTGCTTCGGAACCAGGGGAATTTTGAGGATGTTGGACCTTGTGGGACTCCCGTTAATGAGGAAATCAGGACTACTGGTGGTGGTAGTAGTTGTTCTAGGTTATGCAAAACTTGTGGCCGTTCAGGAGCTGCACAAAAGATGCTAATTTGTGAAAATTGTGAATAGGCATTTCATGTACGTTGCTGCACTCCCAGGATAAAGAAACTACCGGTTGATGAGTGGTATTGTACTTCGTGTACAAAAAACAGCAAATAATGCTCAAGGAGATAACTGCAAGAAAGGTTTCAATGGAATGGGCAGATGCATCACTTAAAGGAAAATTCAGTCCAATAGGATTAATGTTGAGGATACCAAGCCTTGTAGAATTAGTGTTTGGATTGGAAAGGGTTTTCACCTGACTGATCTGGTCCAATTGATAAGTATGTTCTATGAACTATTTATTTTTAAATTAATTGTCTCTATGGAATGCATAACTTTAGAGGCTCTCTAATTGTGTGCATAAAAAAACATAGATTTGAATGTTTCTCCTTTATATTTGCAGTCTCACTAATTTTATGATCCCAAATAATTTTAACTAGGCTTCCGTTTGTGACAGATGAAAATCTATCTGAAAAAATGCACTCAAAATTGTTTTTTGATGCTTTGATATATGAGCATCTCAAAGGAGAGCTTGGTAATAGATTATGTTGATTATAAACTATGAGTCCAGTAAACGGGTGCATAGGCACTTGTTAAGGTTAGTTAAAATACTATGGTAGGAAAAATTTTACCTTTAATGCACTACTTTCATAAAATTCAATGAGAGACAATGCATGAATTGTATGTTTCTTTTCTTAAATACCACCTTAACCAGCGTCATTAGGCATTGGTTAGCATTTCTCATTAACAATTATCCTTTTGAAAGAAAGACCTTAGGGATGGATTCTGTGTTGACCAAGACAAAGGACATAAAATAGACAGGAAAAAAAATTGAAGAAATTTGACTTTGGCAGTAGGCTAATTGCAATAACCTTGAAACACAGTGCCAAATAATGGGCTATTTATCTTTCTTTCTATTACCCTGATATGCTTTTTCTAAGCTATGCTTTTGCTAAGCCTTTCTTTGATGACTTGTCTTGCTGTCAGTCTAATTGGAGAATGGTTGCCAAGAATTTTGTGCAACAATGGCAAAAGATTACAACTTTATTATTGAAAAGATTACCTGTGATCTTGTCTAAGCCTCTTTCTTTACTGAAGAAAATCAATCAGAATTTAGATTTTTGATTTATGAAATTTAGCTAGGATCTGTCCCTGTGTGCCCTAGAATATATAGCTAGACTTAACTACGCCTGTCCCTTCAACAGCTGAAATTTATTATAAGTTTTTGCCAAGGCTGAGCACATCGTAATGCTAGGCCTTTTTGAAGGGCTTTTAGTGAGTTAAAACTATTGGAGAGGTTCTGCTTTGGCTACCACATTGTTTTGGATCTCTGCACAACTTCATAATTAGTGGGTGAAATAGAATTGATAAATTTCTGCTTCTAAAAGGGAAATTGTTGTCTTTCCGGGTGGGGGTTCTCCAAGAAAAAATGAAGAGTCGGAGCAACATAAACATCTATTATATAGTTTTTTGGTTGTTAATTCATTATCTATGTGGTTTGGACTTTGGCGTAGCGTTTGGCCTTGAATCAACACACTCATATTCTTGCATAGAACATTCCGTTGATTTCGGATGGTTCTCTGAACCCTCTGGTCTTGACTCTTGCATTTGTTTTAGCGTCTTTGGAGTGATGTTAATATTTCACATCATGTGCAGTTGAGAGCTCGACTATCAGCTAATCGGCGAAAACCAGAACAGACTAAGAACTGTACTTCACACGACCATAAAGGATGATACGAGAATTGCACCGAGCTAGCTAGGCTAATCAGATTCAATATTTATCTTTCTCGTGTTTGATTATTCTGAGTTCAAGTCATTCTAATTTTTGGTTGGTCAGTTTCAGGTCGTTGACTTTCTAATCAAATCAAATTAAGTCGGATTTATATTCAGATGGATTAATCAAATTTTTCGGGTTCGGATAAGAAGTCTAATTTGATTTATTATCATAATTTCTATTGATACATATAATTTTGTTCGTTAAAAAAAAAAATATGTAGAATTGCAAATTCTGCTTTTAGTTTCTTTTTCTGAAGTTTCTACTTTCTACTGCCAATTGTTTAAGATAGCAGTTAGCATTGTTAGAATTGGACATAGATATATACAATATATAATGATTATAAATTATTTAGGCACAAGAAAATGGTTGTAAATATTAAGATTCGAGCTTCAGATTTATAGGGTATTAATTTTTTTAAATAATACATGAACTAATAAACTAAACTTAGGGTCTTAGTGAATCTTTGGTCCTTGGAATCAGACAATTGCATTGTTAGAATTGTTAGAATTGTTAGAATTGCATTGCATTGTTAGAATTGGAATCAATTATTTCGGGATAAAGAAAAATGTTGCGGATCTTAATTTTAGATTTATAAAATGTCATATGTTAAAAGTGATTACTTGAACCAACTAAACTAAACTTTGAGTTTGTCTTAGTGCATCTCTTGTTCTTGAAATTTAAATTATGGGAATCAAAACTAGTGGAAATTACACTTTCCTCGTTAAAATAGAAATTGAAAACATTAATTGCTACTCATATACAAGAAGGCTACATCAACAGATAATAATACTTTTTCAACCACTCGCATTTTTTTTTTTAACATTTTGATTTTTCATACTTGTAATCCTAGTGGAGATATCTCTAAGGCTTTGCTCTCCATTTCGATACAGCCCTCATTCATTTCTTTGATTTCCCTTTTATAAACATATTTACTTGATGCCCAAAGAAATGCCCCTAAATTAAGGGTAGATATGACCAAAAGGAACCCATAATAGTAATCCAAATGAGAGTCGTTCAAATTGTCCCCAATCCAACTCTTGTTATCTCCTCTGCCCGTAATTTTATCTACCATTGTTACCAAAAAGCTATTTAAGAAGTTCCCAACTCCAATCCCACTGGTGAAAAATGTTGTCCCTAAGCTTTGCATGTCTTCAGGTGACTGATCGTAGAAGAATTCAAGCAATCCAATGGCATTGAAAACATCAGCTATCCCCAACAAGATATATTGAGGTAGCAACCAAAATATGTTCATGGGTACAATTTGTTTAGGTCCCATGATTTGATGCACCCTTATGACGTGCATTCTCCGGACTTCAACAGCATACGCAATGGCGATTGCAATAACTTGAATCACAAACCCGATCCCCAGCCTTTGAAGAAGGGTGATCCCTCTAGGGTTCCCTGTTTTCCGGCGCATGAATGGCACGAAATAGCGGTCATACATCGGGACGGAAATGAGCATAGAGAGGGTGACAAAGCTACCTAATGAAGCTGCTGGGATTTGAAAGCTGGAACCTAGGGTTCTGTCCAAGGTGGTACCTTGTTTCACAAACAATGTGTTTATTTGAGCCCATATGGTGCTAGGAATTAGGGTCACTAGCCATATTAAAAGCATCCCGAGAATAAGCTTTGTGCCTTCCACTTGAGTTACAGTGCAGGGTGGCCTACTTGAGTTGCCATCTCTAATTGCAGCCTTGTCCAAGAATCTGTGAAAACAAATGTAGATTACAAACCATTAAGTTACCATGACTTCAGAATATTTTTGTATAAAATTATTTATTGGCTGGATCGTAGTTTAAAATTTTTTATATTTTTTGCTCATACGCCAATAGAACTTGACATGATCCTAAAGCTTAAATTACTATTTTAATATTAATAAAAATTAATAAAATATTTTTTATATTAATTTTTATATATTTTATAATTAAATTTAAATAATAAATATTTTATTATTAAATAAATCTTAATTAAAAAAACTATATCCGAAGCTCGATTCAAATAGATCAAACTTACTAAGTAGTATGATTTACGAAGAAATCTGCTAATCAAATGATCCTACTCACATTCAAGATTCTAATTATATGTTGACCCTGAAATTAAAAAAAAAGAAAAATTGCAGAGCAATTTGGGGATTCCACCAAAACATGTTTCACAAATCATTTGTCTGCATTTGGTAACTCCATGCTGTGGGGGCAGTCAGGCGCACCATTTCACTGTCACAGAAACCAACTTGTCCTCTAAGGAATTTATTATGCCAATGGCTATCAAATTTTCTCTTAAAAGTCTATTTACATATTTAAATAAAAATTATAATATGATATTATAATTTTATTTTTTTTATTATTTATATTTATTTGATCATAATAATACATATTATATATAATCATAATAAATATAAAATAATTTAAAATATATTTAAAATCGTAATTTAAATTCATGACCCTATCTTTGCCTTTGGCAGAGGAGATTCCCTAGTTATGCACATGTAACTGGAGGTCCCCTTCGGAGCTGTTTCTAGCACCAAGGATTTAAAGCACTTCGCAACTTTGTACGAACTCGACAATGACCAATCGTACTCTTATTAGATTCCACGCCACAATGATTACAGGAAAAGAGACCAATACTTACTGCTATTCTCATTTTCAACTTTTGTTTTATGTTTTTATCTTTTAAGATTTTGGGAACGAAAACATTCGTACTTTGTTCATCAAGCAGGAAGAAGGTGCATCGATTATTGAGTTAAATATTCGTATATTTATAGTAGTAAAAAATTTTATACTATAGTTGCATGTTATAGTGAGTTATGCTGTTAATTTTTTATATTTTTTAAATATTTATATTTGATATACGTATTTAATGTATATATAAAAAAATTAATACGAAGATATAACTTTATTCTGATTCTCTAAATTTTTGAAAAATTTATAAAAAATTGAACAAATCTTTGTTGAAGACGGATGCTTAAATTTGAGTCCGAGTAACTTAAAAGGAGGAAAAAAATCACCTGAAAATTGGAGTGTAATAGACCTGCCGTTTCCCGCTGTTGATGTAATGTTGTGGCTCATGTTCATGGAGCTGAGAAGGGTTGTTAGGGAGCTGAAGTTTCCGATTCTTGAAAGCTGTAATGGGGACCTGAATGAGGTCCCTGGCAGGGCTCTTGGTCTTCCTAACTTTGTGCCTGTAAATTGGGGTTCCAAGATAAAACACAAGCAGTGAAAACAAAAGGCCAACAGTTGGGATCCCATATCCAAGTCCCCAACCCAAGTTTTCCTGAATGTAAACAAGGCCAAGGGTGGCAAATAGGGCACCCAAGAAAGAGCTGAACATCCACCAGTTGAAGAAAGAGACCTTGAGCTCCTTTTCATGGGGGTTAAAATCATCAAACTGGTCAGCCCCAAAGGTTGAAATGTTGGGCTTTGTTCCACCTGCTCCTACTGCTATGGTGTAGAGGGATATGTAGAAGAAAGCAATTTGTGATGTAGAGGCCTTGTTGCAGACTCCATTGCTGCTGCATGTTGGCTTCAATGATTTCAGTGAAACTGCTGTTGTCAGCATTATCATCCCCTGTTTTCACATTAAATCATCATGCATTAACCAAACACATGTTTAGAAATATGAATAGGAAGACCATGCATTTATCAGTGAACCAAATCTATGTTACTCAGTCTTGAGTGTGAGTGTTGGATGTAAGTATGTGTCAAATATAAGTATGTTCAATTTTTTTAAAATTTTTCATATATTTGAAAGATTCTTGAATAGTCATACTCATATCAAGAAATGTATTAGACATAAATATTTCAAAAAAATGAAAAATCAAAATAACATAAAATTAAATGTTTGCAAGTGCAACCTATATCTGGAAATTTAAGAATAAATGAGAAGGCAAAGAACTCATGTTCACAAAAAAAGGAAAATTTGTAGTGTTAGGCTAGAAAATTATGTACCAGTCATGGTTTGATGAGCATGTGCAAGTCGTATTAAGCAATTAAAAAAAAGTTGCTTGAAGCATCAAACAACAATTCTCTCCCCTATAAAAAATGACAAGAAACTTCTTTTTGTCGACACTTTGAATTTTTTTAGTATAAATTAAGTTGCAGAACATAAAAAAAAAATTATAAATATTAAAATTAAAATTTATTATATATTATTTTTTAAAAATAATTATATGATTTAAATTAAGTTTAAGCTCATCAGCAATCGAAAATAAAACAATGTTCTGTCTTTAATCAATGAATACATATCAGTCATGTCTTTTTCATTCTGCTGCAACTCATTTTCCATAAATTTAAAAAACTGTAATAGAATAGTTTCCCAATTCTAAGTGCAAATATGATGACAAGATAGCAACTTCTTCGGTGGGTCTACTGAAAATCAGATATGCTAATGTGGGTGGACAAAGTACTACTTAATGTTAATTGGACCATTAAATCAAAACTTACCATTAATTGACACCACTAGAAGAAACAAAAATAATAATAATAATAATGAACCCACTTGACCTTCAACAGTGGGGTAGGTATCTAGAAATATGGCCCACATAATGGTGAGACCTTCTTGGTAGAATAGTGAATATAAACCTAATTATTTGGAGTTTATATATATATATATATATATATATATATATATATAAAAGAGGTTGCCATTTGGGAAATGGAAGGGCTACCCTAAAACGAGAATTCCATAGCTATTGAATCAACTAGATTAACTTTGGGTTTCTTCCGATCATTTGAAATTTTTTTCTTTTTTACAAAAAAGTGATAATTTGAAATGAGAAAAGGGATGGGAGATATTAAGATTAGTACTTCAAAACTGTTGGATGTTATTTTACAAAGATGATTACATGAATCAATTATGTTAAAGTTTGAGTTTTTTATCATTTAAATTTTTTTTGTGCAAAAGAGATTATAGTTTAAGAAAAGGGAAAGGACTAGGGAAAGGACTACGAGGATGACTATATAAATTAATTTAACGATATCTCTAATTTCTCATCATTTGGAAATTTACATTTTAGAATTATGCAAAAGAAGATTGCCTATCGGATCACACAGTTCCAATATTCAGTAATTAGAAGGAAAAAAAACTTAGTTGAGAGAGCTGATTTACCATGACATAGATGAGAGACGAAACAGTGAAAGTCCAGAATCGACCCAGGTAAGTATCAGCTATGTAGGCTCCAAGAATTGGTGTAATCCAGACAGATCCAGACCAGCTATTCACATTTCTGACAGATGAAACTGTATCTTCATGAAGTTGGGTTGTCAGGAAGTTTACTAAATTTGAAGCTATTCCATAGAAAGCCATCCTTTCAAACGCTTCATATCCTGTGTTAATAAGATTTAAGTACCAGAAATGAAACTCAAGCAAAAAAGTTATATCTTCTGAAACTACTGGAAACATGATTAGTCTTCATTACATCTATGAATCAGCATAAGAAAACTTTCCAAAATCTTTTAACATCCGTATACTTTCTATTTCTTTTTCGATAATTGAAGCTATCACATATTAAACTAAGAATCTAACATTTTACCAACACATTATGATGCAAAGGGGGCCAAAAACTAGTTAAAACTAATGAAACTCTATTGCAGGATTTAAATAACGATTATAACGGGACGTTACAGTTTCTCCCCCATGCTATTTATCAAAATTGAGCGATAAATTTGACACAACTAAAAATTCATCTGCGACCACAATTTAGTAACCCAAAGGCGAAAACATTAAGTTTGTAAGAAAGGGAAAAACAAAGCCGAGAGTTTTTCTTACCAACAAGGAAGGCACAAGCTTTCCATTTTCCAGTTTTAGAAGCAAGAACAGGGCGACCACGAAGATCGAGAGTTCCATCTTGGGTGTAACCTTTGATTTCCATATTAATAGAGATATTTTTTGGAAGAAATGATGGGAGTTAGAATCGTTGAAAGAATTCGAGAAGAAAAGAGAGTAGTTCAAGCAAGGGGGAGCTTAGCAAGCAAAATGCCTTTGGCTTTTATTGCTATTAATGTAGTGAATAGCTTTGGCTTACAACATTCTTATTTCTTTGCTTCGCACACAAGCCTGCGCCTTATATAGTCGCATTGATTTGATTCATAACTGTACAAATAGACTTATCCACTAAACGTTTGGCTCGGTTAATTCGAATCAAGTTTTGAATATATCTTTTATTAATTTGAATAAGTTAGATTTAAATTAATATTTAATAATTAAAAAAATATTTTTATTTAAATTTAATTATAAAATATATAAATATTAATATAAAATATATTTTAATTTTTTTATTAGTTATAAATATTAAATATGAATAATCTAAGTGGTCAAGCTAGTCAAAATTTGAGCTTAGACAAAAATTCAAAATTCTTTCATTTCCCAACTTGGCTCGTGGATGCCTCTATGTACAAAGACAAAGGTTATGGTTTTTTTTAACTTTTTTCCTTTATTTTTTCTGTAGGGATGGCATGGTGGTGAATTAGATATCGATAAATTTTAAATATTTTAATTCGAACTAGTTTAATTAATCATAAATCTAACTTCATTTATTGTCCCTTTAATATTCGAATTCGCGTTCGATTCAAAAAACAATACTCATCAAATATTTGAATATGCTAAATATATGAATTTATTAAATTATTTTTTAAATAAAAATATAAAATAAACAATAACTAAATATAAAAATGGATATTGGATTGGGATATTCAAATTGATAATCCTAAGCATATTTGGAAAAAGGATTCAAATATCCAACATTATTTGAAGAAAAATCAAATCAGATTCGAATAGCGAATATCTAAGAGTTTATATTCAAATTAACTGCAGATAATATATCTAATATCTGAATTTATAAATTATTTAAATTCATAATATTAGAATATGTAAAAAATTAAATCGAATAGCACTGGATGTCCGTGTTTTTCCTATTTATTGTCATCCCTATATATAATCATAGATTTCATAATTTTAGGAACGAAACAAAAGTAAAACACAAATATGACAAGTTTAATAAACATTAAAATAATATAATAAATAGGACATGTTATATATGATTAGCATAGCATATTTAATATAAGTATTTTGTTCATGTTTAGAATTTTAATACATTTAATTATATTTATTGTATTTATATTTATACAGTTAATAAAAAAAATAAAATACAATATAAATATATAAATTAATATATTTTTATATCTAGTTTTTTTGGGGATTAATTATTTATTTCTTTATTTGTTAATGCATGTAAGAATTAGTTAATTTTAAATTAGTTATTGCAAGAATAACTTGAGGCCTTTTCATATAGTAAAAAAAATTAAAATTAAAATTCAAATTTATTAAACGTTATCTTTTAAGAATCATTAATCAATGGAACTAAACTTTGAATTTATTTATTTATTTATTATTATTATATATACACACGTGAGATGGAGCATTAAAAAAATGATATAATTAACTATTTTTAAGTAGGGTATTCATTTAAAAAGTTAATTACAACTTTTTTATTTTCAAATATTGACCCTAAAACTTTCCCTTATCTAATCAAAGATTTTAAGGTGATAATTATATTAGGTTTTTAATAATAATTTCAAATGTAATTCACACAATAATTTTTAGTGTTTACTCATAAATATCCCAATTATAAAAGAAAGATGCAAGTTGAAAATCAAATCCTGGCATTGTTGTGCGACTATTCATAGAGTTTGATGCCCATCCAATGATTGGATTTGATGTCTGTTTGGATAAAAAAATTTAAAAAAAATTGATTTTATTTGTTTATATTATTTATATTTATTATTTATCATTAATAAAAAATTTAAAAAATATATATTAAAATTTATATATTTTATAATTAGATTAAATAAAAATATTTTTAATTATAAGTTTGACTCGAATTGATAAAAAGACCTATTTGAAGTTCAACTCGAGTAGATCAACATTAAGACCCAAGTGATATGTGTAGTTTCGAAATAGAGAAAAACAATCTTAAAAAAAAATGTCATTTTTCTTTAAATATATTTTGCTCCCACAAAATATGATACGCAAAATAAGTTAAACGAATAATTTTAAGATACAAAAAGATTTATGTTTGAAAAAATTATGTACCAGTTATGATTTAGTGACGAAATTATTGTATCTGTGATTAAGTGAAACCTTAATTATTATTAGATTCTAATACTTATTTTTGTTAAAAATTACAAGAAATGCAATGTAATTAAAAAAAGGATTAATGCTAATTGACTTAGATGCGTCTCAACTATGAAATATGAACACACTTTCCACTTTGGAGCGACATGGTCCATTTCTGGTCGAGCCTTGTTGTAGCTATGAAATTTTGTTTTATTTTATAATTGTGTTAAATTAATTTAGTTGTGGCTCTCAACGGTCAAAGCGTTACGCCACATCATGCCTATAGCAGGTGCCCCTCTACCAAGGGCTAAACACATCCAGTAATTTCTTATATCATTATAAAATAAAAAAATTTTAGAAATAAGATAAAAATAATTAAAAAATATTTTTATTTTAAATTTAATAGTATTAAAAATAAATGTTATCTCTAATTTAATTATATTAGAATGGCATTCGTCCTTAAAACTTTTCAAAATCACAGTTTTAAATATGATTATCAGGAACAATTTTTTGAAGATAATTATTGATCATATTTAATTTTTTTAAATTTAAAAGTGTATTCATATCATTTTTGTGTGTGTTTATGTGTCATAATCGTATTTAAGATATTATATATTTTATATAAATTTTAATAAATTAACAATTTGTGTCATATAGATTTTGAAACATTCGTGTTATTTTTTAATATTATGTCATGTTTTTATTTTTTTTGTCATGTTTGTGTTGTGCGATTGTATCATGTCTAAAATTATTGAGTCTAAGTGTATACTTTTACGTGTCATAATTGTATATAAAATTTTATAACTTTATATAAATTTTTATGCATTAATAATTTGTATTGTACAAATTTTAATATATTCATGTTATTTATTTATATTATATTATATTTTAATTTTTTTATGTCATATGTTCATATTAAGTAATTGTATTGTACCAAAAATTATCAAATCTTAAGTGTAGGGCTGTTGTAGTCCTCGTTTAGATATTTTTCTTGGATCAAAGGCAATGAGATGAGTCCCACCAATTCTACAACTTAAGCCCTATTTAAAAGTCTCGCATACCAAACCAAACCATGTCCAATCAAGTTGCCATAAAAATCCATTCAAAAATCAAATAGGTACTAGTAATTATTACTCTCATAAAAGGGTTAAAAAACAGGGTTGACTATTAAAAATAAATATTTTTTATTAAAAAGATCGTTGTTTGAGAATATGAAAAGAAATTATAAACGTTGAGGTTTTAATTTTGAATAAAATTTATCAGATACTATTTTCTAAAGATAGATACATGAATTATATAAATTAAACTATGAGCACGGAGTGTTTTATTTTTTCAATAAAAAGGAGGACTTAGTTTAAGGATACGTGAAAGGTTACAAATGTTGAGATTCGAATCCAAATCTATTGAATTTTGGTTAAAAACTTTTAAGCATTGGAATCTTTGTTAAAAGTAAAAGTTTAGATGTGCGAAGAATAAAGTTATTTATATAAAAAAAAAATCATATTTTAAACCACACAAATTTTACTTTCCTATTTTTTTTTTTAGTTATCAAATTTTGATTGAAACGTAAAAGCTAAATTTTTTTTATTCATTTAATGATATATTTAAAGTGAAACTAACTTTTAATCTTAAAAATTATACTAATAATAATACTAAGCAAAGTTTTATACAAAAAAAAATTAATCCGATATATCTTGAATTTGAATATTGAATTAAATTGAGAGGTATAAGCCAAAAAAAGGTCTATTTCATACTATTCTTTTTCCACTCCATTCCATTTTAGTGTTTTCTCTGTTGGAAATGGAAGGCAGCATCTTAAATGTCCTTTCAAAATGATTAAATATTATTATCAGATAATCTCATATCGTGGGGGAAAAAAAGATTTGAGAGATTTGATTGTTCAACTTGCTTTGAATCCAAATGATACATGAATTTACTAAGATGAATTAAATACATGAACTTCATCATGATAGAAAAAAGTTTCTCACTTGGGAAAAGGTGTTTAGCTTACAAATTGGAGCCTCAATTATTTTGCAATAGTAAATTTAAGTGGATGATTGTCATATTTAGGATTAAAGAGAGTTATCAATATCATTCCATAGTACAATATAAGGAAAATGGATGTACATTATTAGGATTTGGAGCATTGGATACAATTTTTTTTATATTTTTAATCTACATTCCTATTTAATTAACACATCTTAAAATATATTACTCATCTAAGTCTTTTCTCAATCTGTAAACTCCAAAAGCTCATGCAAAAATTTAGATTACAACCTGATCTTATTAACCTATAAATAATTTACCCTATGCCTATATTTGAATATATATATATATATATAATATAAATATGAGGTACAAATATTTAAAAAATAAATAAATAATCCGAATAACATACATTAGAAACACTGATTGTGCAAACTAAGCTTTACCAACAATAACAATAAAGTTGAGATGATGCCTCCTGGAAACACCAAAATCATGCTGCATGAATCTCTGGAGGACTCTCTAGGCCATCCCCACAAGTTTATAAATATATAGATCAGCTTTTGCCCAACCGCCCATTAATTTCTTTTATATTGTGTTAGAATCAAGCCCTCAAACCAGGATCATATCTATAGTTCTTTGATTAATATTTATATTTTATATAATATGATTGACTGATATGAATCCATTTAAAAAATTTTATTAAAATTAAATTTAAGTTATAATAATAAAATTAAAGGTGATTAGGTCTTTTAATTAAAAAAAAACATTAAAAATTAGTCCCAATTTTTTAATATTTTTAATTTTTTTAGAAAAATAACCATTCGCTTATATTTTTAATTTAATATTATTATTTTTTTAAAAAAAAAAATTTCACCCATTTTTATGGGTGTGATAAACACTTAAAAGCTACTCACAATTTTTTTAATATTTTTATTTTTTAAAAAAAAATAACCATTCACTTATATTTTTAAGTTAGTATTATTATTATTTTTTAAAAAATTACTATTTAATACACTGATAATAAAATTTTTGAACTCTATAAATAAAATTAAAACAATTTCAAGTTTTTTCCTTTTTTTTTTTTTTTATGAAAACAGATTTCACCCATTTGTATGGGTTTGATAAACTCTGAATGACCTTTTAGATTCATGGGTTGTATGAGTATCTAATTCGGCACATCTTTATTATATTTTATTTATCATCTTTAGTACATTTATTATCGCCACGTATATGTGACGTTTAAAGTTAATAATAGCTCTAAACCTAGTAAGGGAAATATTAATCATTGCTTAGTTGCATAAAAAATATATATAATTAATGATTTTTTATGAATTTAATAAATATAATGTATTATATTAGTAATTACGAAATTCTTAAACGGTACGTATTACAACCGATTGAGCGAATCCACATATAACATCTTTAATCATTTGATTGAAAAATTAATGACCAATAATTGACCGTTTTCGTTAAAATGAATTCAACATTAAAATCGGATAACTTTTTAATTATCATAATTTGAGGGTTTTTTTAATAAATTATCTCATGTAAATGAGATTTAATTGGTATTATCATTACGTCTTTTCTGAAATTTGCACCGTTAAATCAAGCTGGCGGTAGCTTTGGCATCAAATCTTTCAATTAACGTCTAATCTTGCCAATGAATATTGATAATAATAAGGATAATAATAATAATACTAATAATAAAGCTTTGTAAACAGTAAAAATAAAATAAAATAAAATTCGAATCCATAAAACTTTAGAACGCCACTAAATTTGAGTGCTAAAGGCGTTAATTTCATTTGAGATTATAAAATGAATCAAAGTAAATCCACCACTGATGAAAAAAAGTGCTCAATTGGCCAACTTGCTTCGATCTGTCTTTTTCTACCAAAACAAAGATTGGTCCTATGGAAGTGACCTTGATTAAAATTCATAGAAAAGCCATCCCAGACAAGGCATAGATGCCAACCATCCAACTCGTATAGGCTTGATAATCTGTGTTTTATACTATTTATATATATTTATATATCATAATTATGTTTAAAATATTATTTATTCATAAAAATTTTGATACGTTAATAATTCATGTTATATAAATTTTGACACATTGATATATTAGTAATATGTTCATGTTATCATTTTGTATCGTATTATATGAATACATTTCATATTTGTATTGCGTAATTATATTGTATCCAAAATTACTACGTCTAATTTAGTTTTTTTAGCTCTCAAATACTAATAAAAGCTCTTCTCTTCTTTTCTTTTCTTTAAAGCTCAATAAATTTTTGGTTTATTAATTAACAATTTTACAATAAGATATTATACGAGAAAGTAATTAATTCAATCTCACTAAAATTTTTAAATTTTATAAACGTGACAGTATAGTAATATATATTCTTAGGATATATTAAAAGAATTCAAAAAATAATTTTAAAAAATAAAAATTTGATAAATTTTTAATCTCACATGTAAAGTTAAAAAAATTCATCGTTGGTATGAATTATTATTATTATACATTTGCAACAATCATAATTGTTGATAAAATAATGGATATATCAATAATCAGCTATCAATCTCTAGAAATTTCAGTTACCCAAAAAAACTAATAAGATATTATTAATAATAATTTAAACCTTTTTGGTTAAAAATGAAAGAAAATTAAATACTTTTGAAAAATAAATAAATACAAGTAAGCAACCATCGGGCAATTTGATCATCGTAATGTGTCATTGAAAAGACAAATCACGGAGAAGAAAATTGTTGGATCTATTTAGAAACTTCGCTGGGGACCGAAGCATTAATGTAGAGTATAGACTTTTGATTTTGGAAAATTGACCCAATAACATGGGCAAGAAATGGAAACCAACACAATTAAAAAAATTAATTGAAAAATTACAACATATGATAATTTTTTAATTTCTAAAATTAAAAATTTTTATTGTGAATATATAAAAAATGAATTCATAATCTTTTTTATTAATTAATTTTATTCAGAGTATATATCTTTGATAGCTAAATCTGATGAGAGTTTTTTTGTTAAAGAAGTTCAAGGATAAGGAAGAAGTGTTCATGTGTCAACCCAAGTTGGGGTCGAATTATTTTTAATTCTTTTACCCAAGTCCAAACCAGGTCAAGCTCAAAAAAATTTTATTATTTAAAAATTATTTTTTAATTAATATTTATATATTTTATAATTAAATATAAATAAATTATCTTTCACAGTCATGTTCTGAAGATGAACAATTAGAGTTAATTTTGGATTATTAGCGAAAAAAATATTGGATAAAAAAATATGTTTAAAAAGTGTGATAGAAAAAATATAATTTTAAGAATTTTAAATATTTAGAATTGCTGTAAAGAGTGTAACAATGAATTGAAATTTTCAAAAAAAAAAAAATGGATAAACTAATAAAAATTTAAAGTAACGAAGATACTAAAATCTTTTGATCTCATTAATGTCATTTGGAACAGCAAAATTATAAACTATAACTTCTTTTTTTTTTGGAAAATCAAATCATAATTTTAAACCAAACTGCCAAAACTTTTTTTTTTAACAATGTTCGTTTAACAATGAGATTGAATCGGGTTTTAGGCTCAAAGCTTGATTCCACCACAATGATAAACTAGGTCTTACCTAAAATTTTTGAAAAATTTTAGTTCAAAAACAAGTTCAATAAAGACTAAATAAATTGTAATAACTAACTAAAAATTATATTCAGTTAGTTTATACAATAGCATTTAATAAATTTAAAATTTAAATATTAATATCTGTAACTTTTTTTATTTTTAAATTGTAACCTCTTTTATATTAAAAAAACTGTAATAAATTTAATAAACTTAGAGGTTATTTATTTTTACTCATCAATTTAACCTTTTCCTTGCAATATTCCTAGCTAGCTAAAAATTAATACAAATTACTAGCGTCAAGCATATTTCTTTTGATCATTCAAAATTTCAAAGTCTACCTGTCATACATATATATATATATATATATAAAGTATAAGCGACAACATAAACTTTAATGTTGTCCTACAATATTTTGTGGGCAATATGTTTTGTACTAAACATGACGTCCTACATTATTAATTTCTGAAAAGCCTATGTTCACATAAATTGGGGTGCTATAATTGTTTTTCCTGTAAAATTCTATGCAATCTATTCGAAATTTGAGTTAGAGGATCATTGCTTTTCATGCATGCTACTTTTTGTTTTGTATATTTCACATCGTTATTATATCTCCTAATTAATTCATCATTTTCAATAACCTTAAGTTATTTTCTTAGCCTATGCTCTTTCATTAATATCATTTCTAAAAATACTAATTTTATGATCTCACGTTTAACTCAATTGATTTATAATATCATTTTTAGAAAATAATATTTAACAGATTTAAATTCAAATTTTAACATTTATAATTATTTTTTATTTTTAAATTGCAATTTTCATTGTTCTAAAAAAATGAATTCTATCGATATTTTTGCTAAACTTATCTATGGGCTTGGCAGGCAGTCTCAAAACCCAAATTTTTTAATATCTCTTACCTAAACCTAGTTCGAAAACTTATTTTACTATTTAAAAATATAATAAATATTAAAAATTATTTATATTTATATTTTTATAATTAAATTTAAATAAAAATTTTTATTAATAAACAGTAACTCAAACTGATCCAACCTAAAAAAAATATTTATCCAAATTTAATCTAATATGAATAGAACAAGTCGAGTTAGACGTATAGCCAGCCTTTGAACAATTTGAGTTTATACTTTCTTTGCTTATTGAACATGTTAATAAATTCTTGCCAATAAATTGGTTCCTAATTATGAGCGATTAAAGCTAATGTAAAGAATCTAAAGATAAAGACCTCTGAATATTCAATGTTGCATCATAGCCACAGAACTTGAATATTATAATTTCTCTGACAACAACAATTTCGATTCCTATAGTACGATAATGTTAGGATTTATTTGTTTATTTGCTGTGAGAGGGGCAGAACTTGATTCATCCATTCAATGTTGAAACAACAATATGAATATATATATATATATATATATATATATATATACACACAAATGAATATGTTCATTTAATTTAATAATGTAAACGTATTTTCTTTTTTCGAAAAATTAGATTCGAATCTAAAATATGTGCGGGATGCATAGCAATAGCTTGTGGCTAAAATTTGCGCTTTAAATAATGCGTGCAAAGTATTTAGATAGAAATAAGGACCACCAACTTGCTGGTTAAATGGTTGCAGAACCCTAGCTAAGTCCTAACGAGTAGAACTTGGGCGAGGCTTGGGTTAGATCTGAATATAAATATAATTATTTGTGATTCAAACTGATTCGAGCTGAGTCACTATTTATTGAATAACAATATAATTATTATTTAAATTTAATTATAAATATATAAACATCAACATAAAATCAATTTTTAATATCTTAATATCTTTTGAATAGTAATTTGCTTACGAGTTAATAAGAAAATAAAAAATATTTCAGACCACGAGCTGACCATAAATAATTATGCTGGCTAGATACGATAGTATGATATTTCAAA
>JBBYHL010308299.1:4300-71610 GCA_038381835.1 Adansonia madagascariensis
CGAGGTGCATCATTCACTTAAACTAACTCTAAATAGTTGTTATGAAATGACCATTTATTTTGGAGTCGCCACCAATCTTATTTTAACCAAATGAGATTGGTAACCTGCCAGAGTTCACATTTCAAGGGTTATGAAACCTTTAAAAAACAAACTCTGAGGTCTGCGCCCATACTAAAGATCGCTTGAAAAGTTCTGAGAGCTAGTTATAATCACAAGTAAGGATCGACTTTCTCGTGATGCCTGGCAACTAGTACCTTATTAATCCTGTGTTAACTTAAATTTTGATTTCTATTCAATTTTAATATTTGATATTTAATTATAATTCTCATATATCAAAAATAAAATTTTATAAAACAAATATATTATTCTGGATGAGAAAATTAGGTTTTTTTTAATATTTTTTAAAATTAAAATCTCTTTTACACCTTCCTAGAATACCAAAAGAATACAAAAGTCATTATCATTCTTTTTTGCACCCTGCCGGAGAGCCGATGGAAAACAAAAAGTGTTATGTTTTAGAAATTTATGGAAAATCCCAATTTTTATATTTTAAAGGGTATCTCATTATTAAAATAATACATAAAACCTCTCTCGTATGCTTGGAGAAATGTTATGTACTATTTTAAAATCAGAGATATTACCTTAATTTTTAAAAATTCCAATTTTATTATAAATATTAAAAATTATCCTCAGACTTGGTTTAGATAAAATTATTAAACTTTATTTGGACAATTTGACCAACATGTCTTCTAAAGTACACCTTTGACTTAAAAGTATCTCGGTGATACTAAAGGACTCGATTCTAAAAATAAATTAATAAAATATTACTAAGTTGTACCTTTGACATATAAGTATCCTGGTACCCTGGAGATTCTAAAACTTATGAACAAATGAACCTATTCCAACTGTACATCTTCGACGTAAAAGTATCCCAGTGATCATATAGGATTTGGTTCTAATTTAAATTGCCAAAATGTCCCTAAAGTCTACCTTTGATATTTAAGTATCCTGGTAACCTAAAGGGTTGGATGACTAGATAAAAAATGAATCTATCCATTTTATGCACCTTCGACATAAAAAGTAACTCGGTGATCATTAAGGTTTCAATTAGGGTAAATTACTAAAATACCTCTAAGGAGTACCATTGACCTATAAGTATCCCGATAACCTAAAGGGCTTGATGACATCATAAATAAACTCCTACTATACACCTTTGATATAGAAGTATCCTGGTGACCCCACAAGACTCAATTTTAAAAAAATTACTAAAATACCCCTAAGGTATACTATCGACCTATAATTATCCCAATAGCCTAAAAGACTCGATGACATCATAAATAAATGAACTTACTCTTACTGTTCACCTTTGACACAAAAATATCCCGCTAATCACACAAAACTCAATTCTAGAAAAATTATCAAAATACCTCTGAGGTATACCTTTGACTTATAAGTGTCCTAGTAACCTAGAGGACTAAAAAATGATAAGAAATGACTATTATAGCCTCCATGGGCAACTTAAATGTCAAGAGAGACCTAAAATTCAAAAAATTACTAATAGGTCCCTAAACTTTTCAAAATTACATTTCATACCCAAAATCGAAAGAATACAAAAAGTTTTAATAATTTTTACATCCCTACGGAAGACCATAGGAGTGTTTAAAATATTTTTAAAATATCAAAAATATTATATTTGCTCTAAAATGTAATGTTTTTCTAAATGATCCCTAATATTTTCTAACTTTACAATTTAGTCCATATACAAAATAAACTCATAATTCAACATGAAATACATCAAAAAAAATATGGAAATTATGTCCAAAATCATATAATCAAATCCCCCAAACATATATGGCTTTGGAACGACAAATTAGCAATTTTGCAATTAAGTCCTTAAACTTTTCAAAATTACACTCTATACCCTAACAGAAAACCTAAAATATACGAAAAGTTTTAATAATTTCTATACCCCTATAAAAGACCATAAGAATATTAGAAATATTTAAAAATGACAAAAATAACCGTTTACCCATAAATGTTAAGATTTGCTAAATGGTCCTTATACTTTTTTAATTTTGCAATTTGATCTCTTTACCTTGAAAATAAACAAGTAAAACACAGTAAACATATTCATGAAGATTCGGCCAAACATCTTGACTTTGAAACAAAATTTTTCAACTTTTTGCAAATTAGTCCCTAAACTTTGTAAAATTTAAAATTAGCCCTTGAAATGTAAAAAATGCATAAAGTATGTTCAAAAATGCCTAAAACACTTTTTCCAAGGTGCTAAGGAGTTTCAGCCACCAAGAATAATGTATACAAAATATTAATTTTTTTTACAATTTAATCCCTAAATTTTCTAATATTGCAAAACAACCTAAAAACCATAAAATCGCAACAAAAATAAGGTAAAATCATCACCAAAAATTCCTATTAAATTGGGCCAAGTGAAAAACAAACTATCATCAAATATTTTTTTAACACAAAATCATGAAAACAAACATGAAAAAATATCATCAAACCTAAACACAAAAATAAAATCATAAAAGTAAATATATAAATATATAAATCAACATATTAACATCAAAATATAAAAAAAAATAAGACATAAACATATGTATACAACAAAATTAATACCATATCAATAACAACAATATTTCATAAAAAAAAATCACAGTTTCTACAAGGATGAAAATCCATGAGCTTAACATGATTTTGACTCAAAAAAATGAAGAAAAATGATGAAAATATGCAAAAATTACAAGATTTCTACATGAAATTACCTTGAAAGGCTTGAAACTTAAAAATTCTCGAAAACTTTTAAGAAAAATGATGAAATTTGGCTATGGAAATTATTAGCTATTTGTGAAAACTTCTCCCATGGTTTTTCAAGGTAGGAGAATCCAAGAAGGTTCCCAAGCCTTCTCGCCCAAATAGCCTCTTTTTCTTTCTTCTTTTTTTTTCCTATTATTTCTTATATTTAATATTTATTTGATTTGATTTTTATTAATTAAATGATTTGATTTAAATTAATTAATTTTGTCATATTATGGATAGTTTCATGCATGATCTCATCAATTCTAGAGATCTTTGGAAGATATTTATATAATATGTAAAATTATACCGTAAAAATTAATTAGAAAGATTAAATTGTAAAAATTAAAAATTATGTATTTCAAATAAAATTTCATATGATCAATTTAATTTATTCTAATAACAAGATCAATTTTAATGTTTAGAAAAAAATTACTAAAATTCCAAAGTCCTAAAATTTTACGAGAAAACCCTTACCAAAGACTATTGTTACACGAAAAAAATGTAAAACTCATAAAATAAATTGAATTTTCATAAACTGGTTTAATATGAATTTAATGAGAATATTTGAAGAATTTTAAAAATTATAAACTCAAAAAAATCTTCATTACAAAAATATACGGAGCAGAAAACTCCGTATCTGATAAATAAAAAAATTTTTAAAAATGCAAAATTTATAAAATAAATTAAATTTTAAAAAACTAATTTAATGTGAATTCAACAATAATATTTGAAAAATTTTAAAAATTATAAACTGAGAGAAATCTTCCCAAAAAAATTTACTAAATAGAAAACTCCATATTTCAAAAACAAAAAAATTCTAAATAAAAATGTAAAACTTATAAAATAAAATGAATTCTTCAAAACTGATTAATATGATTTCAAAAAATAATGTTTAAAGAATTTTAAGAATTATAAGCCTAGGAAAATCCACCAAAAAATTATGGAGTAGAAAACTCCGTATCTTGGAATCAGGAACATTCTAAAAAAATGCAAAACTGATAAAATTAATTTTGGAAAACTAATTTAATGGTGGTTAAATGGAAATATTTAAAGAATTTTGAAGTTCAAAACTTGAGAAAATTCCACCAAAAGTTTTACAGATGAAGGAAAACTTATTTTTTAGAACTAAGAAAATTTCAAAAAATACGTTGAAACTTATATAAAATGAAGTAAATATTCAAAATATTAATTTACAAAAAGGTAAAGATGAAAATTTGAAATAAGTCTTCACCTAAAAAAATTCGCGAGCAAAATACTCGTGATATAGTGAGAAATTCAAAAATAAGTGGTAGAATCGCCAACTTGATATCTCATGTTAAAAATGCCAATATGAATTTTTTTTCTTGAATATTTATGATTTTTTGAAGTGCATATTAGTATAAATACCACACTAGTATCAATAAAAAATATGACAGTCAATTTCCTAAATTCTTGAAAAAATTTCTAAAAATGAGAAATTTGACTGTAATAACATCTGCGAAAATGAATGTCGAAAGGTATAAAGTTAAAAAGCTACTTTCTTACTTTGATATTCGTCTTTTTTTGTTCAAAATTTACGCTTCATGACCCTTGAAATGATACTATTTTGTCACATGCATCTATGGTCATTTAAGTATAACTAAATAGGTCTTAAAAAAGTACATTCTCCCTAAAGAAAATTTACCTCCACTAGGGGACAAATATCTAATTTCGTATCTCGAATACTTTTGGATTGACAAGAAAAGGGGCAGGACAAAATTAGGTGTCTACACCTAGTCATACAAAAACCTAGTCCATAATCATCCTCATGCTAGCACAATCATGTTATAAGCATAATTAAATAAGCATAGTTAATATCACTTGATCATCTTGTTTGTCATTTGCATAACCTCTTCAAATAATTTAAGATAATTTATCAAATTATTTTAGTTTTTTTGATTCTTTAATCAAAACATTTTTAATTAAATTCCTAACATTTAGGAAGCTTGTCTTAAATTGGACATTACCTAAGTTTGAGGTTGTTTGTCTTAATTATGACATTATCTAACTTTTAGGTAACTTTGTCATAATTTGGATAAGCCATTCAGCATGTAATATTTCTTAAACCATTTGGGAAACTTATTTTCCAAAAACAATATTTTACGACATTAAACCAGACATTACCTAACTTTTAGGTTGTTTGTCTTAGTTAGGACATTATCTAACTCTTAAATAATTATTCATAATTTAGACAAACCATTTATCATGTAATATTTCCTAAAACTTCTAGGAAACTTGTTGTCCAATTTTTTTAAGTTTTAGTAATTGATCCATATTTAATTTAAATGGGAAAATAATTTTCTTACATGTTGACGTTTATTTTAATCTTATTAGAACAAATCTTAATCGAATTAGGATCAATCATGCGAATTAAATATTATCCAATTAAATAATTTGATTGGATTTTCATGTTTATTACATTATCCATTCCATGTCTTTAACATTTTAAGAAATTATTACAATTGGATAATTAGGTCTAGTGATAACTAGGAGTTTTAATGGAATTCAACTTCTCAAGGAGGTCCATAATTTTGCGCCAACTTTGCTATGTAGCAAATTAATTTTTTTTCTTTGGATTACTTTGATCTAATTATATCAAACCTTAAATATCAAGAATCCATGTTGGATTAAACTTCCTCAATTTCTTAAAGAAGTGGTGCAAAACTGGAAGTCTGCTCCATTCATGGCTATCAGGAGCCATATTAGTTTAACTTAATTACCATTATCTTTCTCCCACTAAGCCTCTTAAATTTATAGCAAATTGCAGTAACTAACCGATGCCATGGATGACATGCCAAGATTCCAAGAAGAAAGACTAAGTGTCCCAAGATTTATGTGCATCTAGTGCATGCGATATGGCCCAAAATTGAAATGTTTTCAACTTAGATTTTAACCAAATTTTTCCAACAAGTATTTTAAACAATTCATGAAACTTTTATTGAGCAAAAAATGCAGTAATAGATTCTTAAAGGTTCAACATCATCAAAACATAGAAATGAAGAAATCCTAGCACAAGTTAACACTAAACTGCTTACAAATAAGTCTTCCATCAATTTAATCAGTAAAATCATATTTTAAACTAATTAATATTGAAAATAAACATGAAGTAACATGCTAGAAAATTAAAAATTAAATAGAAGTTATTTTTAAAATTTTTAACCTATGTAATGAATCAAAATAACTTAAAAATCTTAAAACATTGCTGGACTTTAACCCAAATTAATTAAAACAATTTTAATTAATTATTTAGACCCTTTTAAACATGATAAAATCCAATAAATTTCATGCTATCCAAATTTAAAAAATTAATGAACAACAATTTTTCAAGAATTTAATAAAATCAAAAATACCAAGTCAACATATAAATCAATCAGATTGATTATCACCAAAAGCAACACGCAAAATGGCATGTAATCTTAGTCTCTGATACCATAAAGGGAAACTCTAGGCTCATACTTATCAAATATTTAATCAAACTAAACTATGTAGCAGAAAGTAAATAGAGAAATGCCTAGATTTCCCCAAGATCTTAGGCTAAAATGTACATATAATCGATTTTGGCAATTTAAATCACAAATTGGATAAAGATCTTACCTACTCAAAGACTTATAACTCTAAGTATGTTGATCCCTGCAAGATCATAGCCATGGCTTTGTTAGTTCGATCTCTCTTTCGAGGCCACAAGCAGCGCAAGCTCCTGCCTCTAACAGTGATCCACACAGACGTCTGTTAGAGCCTTCGCGAGTCTAGAGGTTCTCTAGTGCTAGCCAAAATAGTTTAGAAGACTTAATGAAAAGGTAGGATACAATCGCTTTCAATCTCACACAACCAAGAATAGTCTTAAAAAGTCGTAGTGAAGTCACAGGTATGTGAGATAAGGTTGTAAAGAGGCCGTAGTGATATGGCAAAGGTAGTGTTTTGCCTCTTATGGGTGGAGGCTACTCTCTTTCATGCTTAAAAATAATTTTTCTCTTTTTTTCTAGGTTAAGAACAATTTTAGATCATCAAACATGAAAGTCGACATAGAGCTTTAGGAAGAGCAAGGTTTGCACCAACTTGGCTCAAAGATTTAGGGAAATGGCATTTAAGATTTTTTTGATAGCCAAAAAGTGTATTAGCCACCTAAAAACTCTTATTGATGTATATTTATACAATTAAAGTTAGATTAGGCTTAACCAATGGATCAATTAAACTTATTCTTACCAAACCTAATGGATGGTGCCACCTTTGGTGTTTCCTTAGGGATCCAAATAAAACTCCTTTACTTGGTCCATTTAGAAATAGGTTCAAGCATTAACAATTTAATATCTTAGTCTAATCAACACCAATAGAGCCCACCACTATTGTGCTAACTCATATCAAGTCCAATAGAATTTCATCAAAACAAGGCCCATTTGACTTAATAATTAGGGCTTTTAGGCCAACCCCTATTTAGATACAAGAACATTTAATTCTTATTAAATTTTAGATCCAAGTAAAGCAAATTTACTTCATGTAAATATTATTAAATAATTATCAATTAATTACTTTGCTTGCTAGAAATAATTTTCTAGCCCAAAACCAAGATTCCCTTATTTACATGCCTATTATTATGATCTTGATAGGACATTCTTATCTTTACTACCACATTAAGACATCTCTTATTAGATTTCATAAATTTAAGTTGTGTCCTTAATAATACCTAATTTAACTAATTCAGTTAAATTATCTTCATTATACCTTTTATTAAATTAAGTCATACTTAATTAAATCCTAATTCTAATCCAGAAGATTATCTTATTGTGTGTGACCCATTAGGTTTCTAACATGTTGGCAATGAATATAATAAATCTAATTAATTATATTCATAGATCAAGAGTGGGATCTAGCAACCCATCATGACCACCCAAATGTTGAAGAGCAAATATGACCTTAGAGAATCCTTTTAGTAACCAGCCTTGTAGTTTAATTTAGTCTTTTCACCAAATATTCGAAAAAAGACCATGAGCATGGTGTTGTATCTACTTATGTATCAATCCATATTAGTTCTTGCAACTTATGGTTAACCTCATCAATTCAAAGAAATAATTTCTCCTAAATTCATCATGCATAGGCCAACAACTTTATTAAGTTAACCAAGCCAAGGATAAATGAGATATATCTTCGATGTCACTTAGAGTGGTAGATCCTTTTTGGATCACTCATCTACTCCATATGGTTCATGCCATTCCTAAAACCACCCTACCATAGGTATCCATTTATTATGGACCCATTCATGATCGAACCAAAGCATGACACTCCCAATACAAAATGATCTAGCATCAAAAGTCAAAAGACTATTACACGACTAGCACATGAGAACATTTCCATAGACACTTGAGTGACAATACCAAATATAATGTTTACATGGGCTATGTTTAGTAAACTTGTTTCCATAAAACAAGCACTCACACACCATCTTAAGTATTCTATATACTTCAACCCATAAGATCGATTTTAACTTCACAAGTAAGAAGGCATAAAATGTGTTAGTCTTAGAACATTGCCAATACTCTGTCTTAGTAATACAATAACTTGAAACCATTTTAGGAACATGATTTTAATAAATAAGGATCCTATAATTGTAGCTCATTATAATTCCTTTGCAAGGTAAATGTGTTCCATAGGCTTCATCCAATTAGTAGTTCATGATTCTTGGCCATTCTACCAACATGAAGGAAAACTTTATATCACTAAACTAAGTGATTGGTCAGCATTATTAACTATTATATGCCTCATCCAAGTCGATTAGCTCTAAAGCATATACTAACATAAAAAGTAGCAAACATAAACATAATAATACAAACGTAAGATATACTTCTAAGAGAAGTTTATATTAGCTTAAAATTAGCTTTTGAAAAGTCTAAAACCTTAACTCAAACTATCACCAAAGTTTGAAACTTAGGATCAAGCTCATAATACTATATTTACTACAAAATAAAGATGAAATAATAACAAGTCAAGAACTTGGAAAATAAAATAAAAAAAAACTTGGAGAAGAAAATGAAATACACCATAACCATGTTAATCAAGTGAGTGAAATGAAAAGCAAAATAGATGAATGAACTAGAAACATTGAGGATGAACTAAAAGAAGCTTTCTTTTCCTTTCGTTTTTTTTCTTTCTCTTCATTTCTCTCTCTTTCTCTTTTTATTAGACGGTGGGTAATGAATGAACAAAGGAAGATAACCTTTTTTATCAAAAGAAGGTTTGGCCAAGATATTCCCATCCCCTTAGCCAAATTTTTTTATTTCACCTAAATTCCTAGATTTTTGGCTTTTCTTCTATTCTAATGCATTTTGCTTCCAAGTAGTAACCTACCACACCAAAAATGCATTATAAATGGCTAATCTAATCAAATTTAGGGGGAAATGGCTCTATTTTGTGATATCCCATACATGATTAAATAGGTTAAATTTCCCAAAGTAACCATTCCTTTATTTCATGCATGGTGGACAATTTAACATTAGTGTTTGAAAAATCTATATTAATATCATTATTTGGAAAAAGTTAATTAAAAATCCTATTAGTTTTAATTAAAGTCTAATTAAAAATCTTATTGGTTTTAATTAAAAGGTCTAATTAAAAATCTGAGATGAAACAAAAGTTTGATTAAATCCTATTAAATCTAGTTAAAATAAAAAGTTTAATTAAAAATCATATTTGTTTTTTAAAGTAGCAAAGATGAATTAAGATTCGTATTAGATTAATGTAAGCAAATCTATTAAAAAATTATATTAGTAAAGCGAAATCTAATTAAATCATAAAAAGTCTAATTAAAAATCCTAAATGGTATTAATTATAATAAGTCAAAAGTAAAATTTATCCTATGTTACATGTATTTGGGCCTTTTTTAACTTTTTCAACCAATCTTGATTAATGCTTAATTTGCTCGATTTTTGACCAATTTGTCCTAGTCTTGACCTTTAATCTGTTTTATCTCAATCAAATTTTGACTCGTTTGACCAAGTTTTACCACGTTTGACAGAAATTGATCGAGTTTGACCATATTTGACTTGGCTTGACCACTTTGATCTTACTTAACTGATTTTGGTTGATTTGGACTTGGTTGGGCTTTTTTGACTCATATGACCAAACTTAACCTGAGTTGACTATGACTGACCATATTTGATCAAGTTTGACTAAGGTTGACCAAGTTTGACTGACTTGATTTTTTAAGCTCTTTTTTTAATTCATAACCTATTAGGACTTTAGAATTCATAGGGGATTTTGAAAGGTTTATGGACAAGATGAAGATAATTTTTGTTTTACCTTTTTATTCTTTTAAGGGATAATAGAGGTATTTGGGAAATAATTACAGGGGTTAAAACAAATAAAGAGAAGTTAATTTGTTAGCACTCATTTGCTTCTATGGCGTAAGCTTTGCATTTCTTGGTGTCTTAATGAATGCTTGGTCAATTTCTTCTAAACTTTATCATATTCCATTACAACTCCCTTTTATAAAGGTGGAAATGAACAAGCTTGGGAAAAAGTTTGAGATGGAGTCATCATAGGCAAGGTAAGTGTTAAGTTATGTGACAAAGGAAGCTTGAGATAAGAAAAATGGCAACGACAGTGGATGGTCAAGGTATTTAAGGAGTGATATCAACCTAACAACTTCAAAATTATAAGTTGCAGAAAAAACAAATTTAGGATTTATTTTTTTTCTTTTACTTTCTCTTTTTTTTTTTTTTGCCAAGATAGGTTTGTTTAGCAATTTTAATACTTAAAAATTTGGGATGAAAAATGTGATTGTGCTGATTTTATGATTACAGAGATAAGGATTGACAATGGAGGGGAGCAATTAGGATGAAATATTCGATGAATTAATTTTATTGTAAAATACAATATTCATTCAGTTTTTCAAACTTGGTTTTAATTTTAAATTTGATTCTAGCTTAACATTTTTGTTGGATGGATCTTTAATATAAACTAGTTTTAGACTCGTGTAATGCACAAGTAATAAAATAAACAAATTAATTATAATTGTTTTAATAAATCATATGTAAAATAAAAATTTTATTTAAAAAATACATATAAATACACATTATTTTAAATGAAATAAGCACTCTTGAGGCGATTATGTTTAACATTTCAAAATGTATAATTTATAAAGATATCTAAGTTTTTATGAAATGTTGTACAAAATATTTAAACATCAAAATATTCTACAAATTTCAAATATTAATAGTACTATGAAAAAATTATAGTTTGAGGCAATTCAAGAAATCAATATTTATAATCTATGTAACGCACAAATTGATAAAGATAATGTTAATGAGATCAAATTGAAAATGAAAAAAAAAATTGAATTAAGTCAAAACTATAAATTTGGTTTAGAAGATATATAATATTTTAGGACAATAGTTTAAAAAAATAAGGGTAATTTTAGTAAATTGCCATGATTTTAGAAGATTTTAATTTTGTTTATAAGTTTAATTGTTATCAAAAATAAATAGTCATAGAACTAAGAATTATATATATTTAAAACAAAATTAATGTAATTAATTAAGTCAAAACTGAATGTTGTGATACCAAATAGCATCTAATTGTAATTCCTATATAATCGTAAAGTATAAAAATTGGAAAAACTATGAAATTATATTAAAAAGATATAGTGGTGAAGAGTTTTATCTAAATGTTAAAAAATGTGCTTGTATTGTCCTAACGTGGCCAAGACACGAATCTTGTACGCGCTGAACTCAAAGGCAAGTGAATCCCTTTGTTTCTTTTTCTTTTTTTTTTTTTTTTGTGTATGTGTTAAGGACTAAGTCATCAAAGTGAATCGCTCCCTTAACTTAATTATTATGAACAACCATTTGACTTAGAGTCACCATCAATCAGGTTTGACTATGTGAGATTGGTCAACTAATGAAGTTCATCTTTTGAAGGTTACGCAATTTTTGAAAACAGAATCTCTAAAGTCTTTGTTAATACAATGATTCACTTGAAAAAGGTTCAAGAGTTGGTTATGTCACAAGTAAAGATTCAATCCCTCTTATGATGCCCATTAATCGATATCTTTAATTAAATGTTAACTTAAATCTCGATTGTTATTTGATTTTAAGATCTAGTATTTAATTATAATTCTCGTATTTCAAAAAAATTTTATTTCGTTCATGAGTAAATTGAATTTGAAAACATTTTACAAATTGAAAACATCATTCACAACCTATTAGAGAAACCAAAGGAATACAAAACTTTTTATTTTCATGATATTTAAAAATCATAATTTACTCTTTTTTTTAATAGGGCATTCCCTCATTTAAAATAATAGATGAGATGGCTTTTATATTCTAAAAACACACCTACAGACTATTTTAATTTGGGGATATTGTTTCAATTTTTGAAAATACTGAATTATTAAAAAAAGAACTCAATCTAGGACCCAATTTTGACAGAAGGTACGAAACTTTTTTAGTATATGCCCTTGAACCAATCAATTAGGACAAGGGATACACAATCAACTAACTACATACCAATTACTAGTTTAGTAACACAGGGTTTTCTTTGATGTTAGTGGCATGATTGAGTATCATTAAACCATTAATTGGACAAAGCTCATGGAACTTAAAAGGCCTTGCAAAGAAATTACAGAGTGTTGCAATTATGAAATCCTTATGAATCAAAGCCAAGTTCCTCAAAACATTCTTGGTCATTGTATTCTCAAGACGGGGCATTGGTAATGCTCAAAAACCAACTCATCTTCTGCCTTTTTCCTTAGGAAATAAGCAAATAATCTCATAGGTTGAACTATATGAAATACTTGGGATGGTAAGGAGGTACTTGTTTTATGGAAACAAGTTCACTAAATGTGACTAGTATAAAAACTCTATTTGGTATTACTCACTCAAGTGTCTATGGAATATGTTCTTATATGCCAATTATGTATAATAGTCCTCAAACTTGTGATAGCAAGTCACTTGTATAAGGAGTGTCATACTTAGAGGTCATTATGAACGAATCTACAAAGATGGATGCTAAAGAAATGGTGGTTCTGGGTATGGCTTGAAGCATATAGTAAATGATGAGTGATCCAAAAAAGATTCACCATTCTTAGTGACATCAAAGACATATCTTGAATAATCTTAACTATGATTAATTAGATTAAAGTCTCTGGCCAGAGCATAGTGAACTATGAGGAATCATTCCTCATATATTCATGATCGTTAACCATAAGTTGTAAGATTCAACATGGATTGAAGCATGAGTAGACACTGCACCGTGCTCATGCTCATTCTGAGATATATGCTCAGTTGCTGATTTCCCATGATAAAAAAAACTATGAGCAAGAATTATAATCCATCACCTCTATTTGGATGCTAAGTAAAAGGAAGAACACATTAAAGGGTTACTATTTCCCATGATAATTGAAAAAAAGAAAACTATGAGCAAAAATTATAATCTGTCACCTCTATCTGGATGGAGAGCACAAGGAAAAACACATTATAGTTTCTAAGTTCTATGAGCTGTCATTATAATTGTTAATAATAGAAGCATTCAATGCAAGTTAAAAACCAAATTGATGTAAACTTGAGGATTCTTTAAACAAAAGGAAAAAGCTTTCACAAAAACCAAATAGCACTAAAATCAAAACATTAATCACAATGTACAAGAAGAAACAATGAATTTTTTAACAAGAAAACAAATAATCATATCTAAACAAGAAAACCCATTAAACCACACACAAGGAAAATTTTTTTATTATCATGGGATATTGAGAAATTAGTAATCGAGGTGCTGCGTTTTCACCGATAGACATGGAAAATCAACAATTTAGTTGCTAGTTTTCCATGTCCAATTGATAAACTGGCAATTCAGTTGTCGATTTCTCACCATTAACCCAAAAAAAATCTACTTTGGGAATTAATTGTTGAAAAACCTAATTAAGAAAATAAAACAAAAAAATTATTATCTTAAAAAAAAAGCCACCAAAAAAATCTTGGAAGTAAAGATATAAATAAAATTTAAGTGCAAAAATCCTAATTGAAAATTACATGAAAGATTTTAAATTGGAAGGATGAAATTGAAAGAAACAAAAGTTAAATTAAAAATTTATGTACTTAAAAGGGTTAATTAAAATTTTACTTATGACAGAATTGTATTAAGAATCTAATCATGTAAAATTCTAATTAAAAAACCATAAGGGAAAAATTGAATTGAAGGACTTAATGTGTGGCAAGCTCTCATTGAAAACTAAATGAAAGAAATTAAGTTGGAAAGACTAAAGTGCAAAAAAAAAAAAATTGTTAGATTAAAATCCATGTATTCAAGTGATGAATTAAAATTCATTAAATCCATGTATTCAAGTTATGAATTAAAATTTCACGTGTATAAATCCAATTAGGAATTAATCATATGGGACTTCCAATTAAAAATCCATAAGGAAAATTGAATTAATAAAATTGATGTGTAAAAATTCCAATTACAAGAATCTAGATGGAAAATCTAGAAAAATTCTAAAATATTTTAATTAAAATTTTCAATGCAAAGAATTTAATTAATTAAAAATGCATGAGTATTGCCAAAATCTTCATGTATCAAAGAATTTGATTTCCAGGTAAAAAAATCTTTGTGGAGTATTCCTTGCATAAATCATATTAAAATGTTTGAAAAATACCAAAGTGTTGAATTCTAATTAAATTAAAATTCTATACTTAAAATGTGGCTAAATAGGAAATTTTGATGTATAGAAAAAAAGACAATTAAAAATTCTAAACTCATAAAAAGGTTTATGAGAAAAAAAAATCCTTGTAGAAAAGAAAACTCCGTATTGGGAAGGAAAGAATAATTCACAAATAAATTTAAGTTTCCCAAAATATTTAATTGAAAATATTTATTAGCAATAAAGAAAATCAGGAATCCTAAACTCAAAAAGAGTTTTATGAAAAAAAACCCTTACAGAATTGAAAATTTTGTACTTTAAAGCAAAAAATTCCAAAATGGATTGAAGTTTAGAAAAAAAAAAAACTAAATCCAAAATATGTAATTGAAAATTTTAATCAATGATGAAAGAATCGAAAATTCAAAACTCAAAAAGAGTTTACGAAAAAAATCCTCACAAAAAAGGAAATTCAGGATACCGTCCAAAATTAAAAATAAATTAATTAATTTGACAATTTGACACCTAGTATAAATACTGATATGGACTTTTTCTACACAATTTTTGGACTTTTAAAGCGAATATCAGCAAAAATACTACAAGGGTGTTAGTAAAAATAGACGATAGTTGATTCGTAAATTTCACGAAAAATGTATTAAAATTTTCTAAAAAAGGGAAATTAAATCAAGCATAATAAACTTATAAATAAATCCCTAATTCCATGGAAAAGAAAATTAAAAATTAATTTTTCTCTCTAAACTTTGTCTTTTTTGACAGGGTTTGCTCTCTACGAACCCTAAAGATGCAATTCCTTTGATCGTGCACGCTAGCGGTCATTGCCATATGACAAAATAAGTCTTAAAAAATGCCTAGATCACAAAGAGGAGGTCAACCCCCACATGGATGACTACTCGTTTCTTGATCTCAGATAATATGAATCGTCAGAGAATAGATCGAACGAAATTAGGTGTCTACGAGTACTAGCTTAGTTGGCATGATATTGTTGACAAACTCATGGAGGTTGAAGGTTTGAGAGAGCTTTGGCATGTTAAGTCCTTATGTGAGTCAATTAAATAAGGGTTTAAAGGATCATAGGTAGATTCAAAATATATATAAAAAAAATAGATATAATGCATATAATAAATTCATTGTTATCTCATTTGAGATCATAAATAATTATTATCTAACAAAAATCGTTATTATAGAAAGAAAAACAGATTAAATTTGAGTTTAGCTAAAACAACAATTTTGCAAATTCTATTAATAAATTGATAAAATGAATTAGCATTAGTGTATTGTACTATGATTTTGTAATAATAATTAAAAAAATAAAAGTATTTTTTAATTAGAACGATGTTGTGTTTTTTTTGTAATAAATAATTAAAACATATTTGTATTTTGATTTTGTAACCAAAAAATGGAATAAAAATAAATTTAAAATTATTCACATCATCTAAAACTGTATAAAAAATTACAAATTTATATCAACTAAAATAAAAATAAATCTTTTTTTGAAATTTGATAAACAACTATATAGCACAAAAAAAATCAATTAATAATACACAGACATTTTAAAATGAAATATTGTTTCCTTTCACAACAAAATACATATATTTTTTGCATAATCTAACAACATTATTTATCCAAGTTACCAGCACAAACTTGCTATATCAATATACAATACAGGAAATCATCTGCCAGCAACTTGCTAAAAATACAGTCAAATAAAGGAAATACAGTACCTCATTGGTAATATGGTATGACCGAAAAAGGGGAAAAAGAAAAAAAGAAACAATCAATCAAATACATTTTGAGTGATGCCACAAGTTTGACAGATAAACAATATCCTTGGAAAAATTACTATTTTGTTGCTGAGTTGATCCCTAGATTTCTTCAATCCACATGTGCTTGGACCTTCCTCTGATACACATATACTAACTTTTATTCTGAAATAATTGTTAGAGAAGAATCACAAAATTATAAAGAAGCATGTAATAGAAAAAAAAAAAATCAAATGTAAACTAAATACACTATTTCCTTTCAACTTGGCACATAATGCATCATAATTTTGATATGCATCCATAAAAGAAATTTTTACAAAAAATATAACATGTTATACAATCATCCTGCAAAGAGAAAATGTTAAAATATCAAATTATTTCATAATAAAATCCAATAATAAAAATTTTCAATAGATAATTAGAAGACCCCCCCCAAGAAAAAGCAGTTGTACAAATAAATTGAAATAATGTCTAAAATACTCTAGAGTAAGATATTTATAATAAGTTTAAAAGAATTAATTATAAACACAAATAATGAGGTCAATTAATATAATTTGAAAGGACTGTAGAAAAAAAATCGAATTATAGAATATACTAAATAGATTTTGAATTCGATTTTATATATTTTTTATTTATGACAATGGTATTTAATGTTTAACATAGAATTTGTATTAATGTCTTTCGGAAGATATAAAAGAAAATACTATTTAATTTTGAATTACCAATTAATTAAAATGAAATTAAGAATCAAATTAGAAGTAATAGCATTTTAAATTGAAAGTAATTTATGTTCAACGATTAGGATAGTTAAGCCTAATGTGTAATAATGGTAATGGAATCTATTTGATATGATATCAAACTTAATTTTAGTTGATATCTGTATAAATATAAATTTTTAACTAAGTTTGATGTCACGAATCAAGTTAAAATTTTTTTAAAAAATTTAAATAAATTATTAAAATAATATCTACAATATAAAATTTTTGATTGATTTTAGTGTTGCAAGTTAAATGACACAACTCAATTAAAAATTTTACAAAAAAACCTAACAAACTATTAAAGTAAATATAAAATTAAGAGTTTTTTCTCATTACATTTGAAGTAATATCTAATATTGATTTTTTATTTTAAAAAATTCAGTTTTACCGAAAATATGCACTTTTCATGTGGAAAAAAAAAAACTTCTCTCTAAAAAAGTTGTCAGTTTTTCATTTATTATTTATTTCAAAAACCAAATTAAAAGTAATTTTTTCACTATATTTTATTTGTATGTCAAAATTCTAGTTATTTTTAAAATTAATATTTACATATTCAATATATATAACTTAAAAAGTGGAACCAATTACAATTTTTAGGTTAAGAAAAGCTGCACAGTGAATTTTTTTTAGCAAAAATATAATACAACGGTTGAATATTGATAGTTGGAAAAAGTTGACACAAAATTATCCATGTATTATTGATGACAATTAAAGTTTTATTACATATAATTTTTAAATTTAATTTAGAGTTATTCAAGGTAAATAACATTAAAAGTAAATGTACTCAATTTTATTTTTTTGAATTAATTTTTTAAGTTGAAAATGAATCAAATAAAATAAAATGTATTAATTAGAAGATAATCTCATTTTTAAGACTTTCCACATGTAACATTTAGACCACATATGCATATAGGATTTCCTTTTTTTTTTTTTTCTCAAAAACTTTGACTTTTGTATATTTATATAAGATTAGTGAATTTAGAGATTAATCAATTTTTTTTATTTTTCAAATTATATATGTGATCATCCTGTCATGCCATGTGAGCATCTCTCTTTCCAACTGAGTAAAATAATACCATGTCAGCATTCCTTTTTAATATCACTCATTTTTCTATGGTGTGTCAATCAAATATAACCATAAATCTTTCTTTATCACATTTTGAAAAAATTGAATCCTTAATAGATTCAAATAAAAGGTTTAATTTGATACGCTCATTCTGTTTCTTTTATTAAATATATCACCTGTAGCATTTTATTGAATGTATAGCCACATCATAATTTCATTTGACCTTTCCAGTTCAATTTTTTTTTTTTGGATGTCTTTTAAATTTATTTTTTGAACCGTAAAATAATTTTTAGTAAAATGCTCAAAAAAATGCTCCAATTATAACATATTAATCAAATTTACTTCACAACTAAACGTATGATGATAGATTTATTTTTAATTAAAATAAATGATTGAAAAATTTTACCGATTAAAAAATTTAGTACTAAACTTACACTCTCACATAGGTTTAGTTTTAAATTTACACATTTTTCTCCTTTCAAATTGGTCATCTAACAAGGAAGTAAGATCTCTGCAAGCGCATGCATGGTATATCCAATTAAAAGGAACACTTGGAGAGCAGAACAACTTTCAAGAAACGAAAATAACATTGAAATAATTACTTAATTATAATTTCACACTAAAAACATTGAAATTCATACTATGAATCAACTTACAAGATATTTCTAGATCTACAATCAAAATCTAAGAAAATAATAGATGTGTTATCCTTTGTTCGCAGTGTTCTAGCCTCGTTCAACAAGATTTTAGCAGTCTTCTCAGCCAAATTCTCTGTATCTGTTGAATGTCTCTCCCTCGTCTGAGCAGCCCAGAAAGTTAAAAATTACATTAGGCTAAAGAGAAAATTGAAATCCAGGAACCAACTAGCAACAAACAGTACATTATCTTACAATATAATAATACCTGTGCAACTAACTGAATTGCCTTCTTAACGCTAACAACATCCCAGAATCCATCGCTGCGATCAGTACAGAAATCAGATCCATATTTCAACAATGTCGCAAAGAAAATGTAGCTACAACTAAGTATTTTCCATAATGGACCGGTCCAGAAAGGGTACAATGGATCATGTAATAAATAACGTAGATGAAATAAATTGTTTAGTTGACAAATACCACTCAATACTGTCGCAGCATGTTTCAGTACACATAAATTCTAAACGACAAAAATTAATAGAATCACCTTGCAAGTAGTCCAAATGCCTCTCTTGTTTGATTGATGTGAACAACTTGACTTACAAAAGGCTCCGAACTAAAGCGTGAATCTTGCTGTTTCACGAACTTGTCCCCAAGCATCCTAGCAAGGTTCAAACCTGAAACAAGTGGTCAATTACTAAATGGTGTATCTTGTTTTTGTGATGCTGCAGAGCCTTAACTCCTGACTCCTGAATGTAATGATTAGGTACGGAGATTTGTACATACCACATAGACGCGTTTCCTCATCTTTTAATGGTTTCCCTACTCCTTCAAATCGGAGTCTTTCAGAATAACAGGTTACTTTATGGTCTTCTGTCATCTTAATCTGCTTACCCCCCGCACTGTGACATTAAAGTTGTATTTCGATCATAAGTACATCACTAAAGGAATTATAATAGTGACAAATTTCACTTTAAATAAACAAGAACAGGATAAAATATTACATGAAAGAACAAAAAAAAATGTTTGGAAAGTTCTGCAGGAGGTAGAACAACAATATAAAAGTATGACAGTACAACAGGCAACAAAAAGTAACAATTAGATAAATCAATGACGTAAATGACAGCAATTAGCACAAGTAGCTTCAGATAGATGCCGTTAGCTTTCTTCATGAACTGCTGACAGCAATTCATCCCATATTTTTAACTTACTACAAATTACAATATTTCCAAAAATAACAGACTTTTTTTTTTTTTACGTATGATTATAAATAGCCATGTAGTACCCAAAATTATTTTCAAGAGAGCCCAAATTACCCTGATTGACTAGTCGGGAATTTTGAACTTGATAGACTTTGACCATAAAATACCCCAATAACCACACAGGTCCTAAAACTTGGATCAATAAACAGAGGATTACATACTTCATAAGACAAGCTGAATCCCCAACATTTGCACATTGTGCAAAGAAATTTTCATCATTGTCAGCCCAAACCAGAAGAACGGTTGCAGTACAGCCCTGCAAGGAATTAAGTATTGTGATTTGAAAACCATAACCTTCAATTAAGGCAGAAGAAAGGGATGCTATACTAGAAAGTAAACCATTAAATTATCGTGAAAGACCAAATGGACATCTGAAGTCAAAAGAAATAAATGCAATTGTGATTTGAAAACCATAACCTTCAATTAAGGCAGAAGAAAAGGATGCTATACTTGAAAGTCAACCATTAAATTATCGTGAAAGACCAAATGGACATCTGAAGTCAAAAGAAATAAATGCAATAGCCTGAATAAGAATGTTATGATTCACCAAGACAGAGTGAACTAATAAAAAAGAAAAGGAGAAACACGATACAAGAAGGATGTTAGGATAAACAAAAGCATTTGAGAGCACTATGAGAGATTTACCAACTAAACAACAAAGAAAATGCCTATAAAAAGTAAACAATGAAAAGTAAGAACAGTTAAGGGAAAACCTCATAATAGTTATCCATGCATGCTTCTGTTTGATAGAATGCATCTCTAAGAACATCTGAGGCATCATGCTGTGACAAAACCCTCTCTCTTTTTACAGAATCTGATAAAATGGTAGCAATCATCTGAGGCAGAATCCTAGACATCAACTTCAAGAAACTTTAGTAAAATAGTTATGTCGAAGTCAGCATATTAGCTTAAAAAGAGCAGAACTGCTGGTTTTTTATCAGATCAAAAACCTTAAATCTGAAAAACACAAAGCTTCATGTTACATGAATAATGAGGTCTTCAATATGATGATTGCCACTTTAGAAGAAGCACAAAACAACAGATAAGAACAATGTTTCCTTTTTCTAATAATTTATATCTTCATTAACCAAAGAGAAAAAAAAGAAAACAGAATCTTAATGATACGATGACAGCAACTATGTTGTGTCGCCAATCTGTTTGTTTATGCATTCATACACAAAAGGGAGACAAAGCTGCAGAAAGAAAAGATAGATAACATAAAATTTCTCTCGTTTCCCTTAAATTTATATGTCTCCAATAATCCCTTTGTATTCCACTTCCCTTCCCTCTTCTAACCACCTCCCATGGCAATTGAAGTGAAAAAGTTCACATTGGTAATTTCCTACATTTCCGATATTAAGAAAATATTCTATCGCCACTTACAATATTGACCATCCATAATTGTATAAACTCTTAACTCTCAATCGTTTGAGAGGAACAGAATATAACAGAAACATGCAGGAATACTTAGGAAGATGATGGTTGGAAATGTCAACCACCAAGCGGTCAAGCTATCATGGAAGGAAAGGCAAGGAAGAAAGAGGATAAAGCTCAAAGGTATACACCTAAAATAAGAGGATTCTCCAAAACTAATGATCTATCATCTCTTTACAGGAAAAGAACTAGCACCTAAACTCCTAAATATTTTAGAATCTCTCGATTTATATCTAACTTTAATCCAGAAATATACCGGGAAACAAGTTACTGAAAAATCTTTGGTTCAAAGGGTGGAGTTTCCCCAGTCTGAAATCTTCTTTTACACTAAGCGGTGACTAATATGTTACAACAGTAAAGGCATTAATAATCAAGTACAAGATTCTCTGACAATATTAGTTACATAAATCAAGCCAATACTAAGTCATGGCAATTATCAGATCAGAAGATCATGAAACTCAAACTTTCTGACCTTAAACAGACACAACAACCACAGAATCATGGGTGGGAAAGATGCATGTTACTTTGTGACAAGCTTTAAGACTATGATACACTTTATTAAGCATGATTAAGAACATATGCGAAAAAGAAGGGTTTATCTAATAAAGTAATCAAAATAGGAGAGGTGTAAAAATTAACCACAGCCCCTGCCAAGGAAGCACACTGGATGTGGAATAGGAATACTAACTTGCTCGCAGATTTGGCAGCCTCAGCACCACCATGTCCATCACAGATACCAAACACCCCAAACTGCAATGTCAACACAAATATAAGATTCATCGCTTCTGGTAGAAGCAGGAAATATCAACTTAAAAAATTAATAATTTGAAAACCTGATCAATGCCAGGAAGAGGCCATTGACAATAGCAAACATCTTCCATAGGAAGCTTCTTTCCTCCTCGTCGCAGCGACATGGGGTCTGAAGTCATACCAACTCCAAAAGGGACCAGGCACTCATTTTGGGATGAAATATGAACCTGTCACAGAATAGAACAGGGAATCAGTAAAATTAGCTACAACTCCAACATCAATGCATTACAACTGAAAGGCACATTTATTATCTGCGATGAGCACATATAATAAATTACTTAACAACAACAGAGTTCCTCAGAAAACTAAAGCAGTTAAATGTACAATCATGTCTATGATCCTAACCAGAGAGGATTTTATCTTATCGAAAACAGTCTATCAACTGTTAACTGATGGTGCACTGTTAATGTTCAGATCTTCAATTTACCGAGCACTATCTAAGCATGTTCATGAAACAGAAGCAAATGAAAGTTCCCTGGAATGAAAAAGTAATAATCAAAAAAAGAAGCACAAAGATTATGTACTTTTAGAATGTCAAAAATGGATATGGCTTTCTTGTGTATGACAATATTTAAAAGGCATGTTATATCAGCCAAATGATCCTTAGTAGTCAAAATATAGAAAAGGCGAGTAAGATAACAGCTCTAAACTCATTTTCTCAGATTATGACATTTTTTATGAAATTGATGAGATAAGGAAAATGTACCGAAATACGAACACTTCAATATTCTGGAGAAGCGAATAAACAAAAGCTCTTGTTCAGGAAAAATCCAGTACTTATGAACATAATAGGTTTTATCTAGAAATTTTTTATAACTTCAAAAGCAAAAGTGCCAGAATTACAAGGAAATAAAAAGAAATATTGACATACATATATATTTGAGTTTGTGCCAAGTGTTATTGTGTCTCCACTTGCAAGTTCCATTGGGTAACCCCAATGCCTACTTCCGGAATCACGATGATTAGTTGGCCGAGAATTCAATAATGTTCCATTGAGGCTACCCATGTCTACCAGCTCCCATTTCAATTTCTGCAAGAGTTTGTACACATTCGAAAGAATCAGTGCACCATATAGACAGCATGCAACCAAATGCAAACTAATGCAACTTGTGAGAAGTTTACATTTGAATTCCAATTTATCATGGCATGCTTTCCTGAAACCTCTGAATCCTTCAATAATAAATCACTTGGAGAAACTCTTCCAAGGGTCAGCGGTAGCCTTGAAGTGCTTGTTGACTCTACTGAACAACGAAGTCCATGAGAAGGACCAGAGACAACCTCAAGAGATAGGCAACTTCCTGCACTTCTAATGGAAAGATGTGATTACGTGCTTTACACATTCAATCACATAGAAAGAAAGCAATACATTAATCTATGAATAGAAGTAGGAGAAAACAGAAATTACTTTGATCACAGATAGCATTGGATATAAACTGTTGTAGTCTATCATTTTCTCCAACAAATTTCAAGTTTTGACTTTGATTTTCCGGTTTACCATGCTGTTGTGCTTCAACTATGCCCTCTGTCACCAATGGACGCTTTAGTGTCTGACCAACCAAAATATCCTCTGAAGTATCAGATTTTACATCTAGAACCATGCTATCACCTGTACAAAACAAATCATTAGCATTTGGATTTGGATTTGCTTATAAAGAAAAAATCAATAAAAGATTGAAGCATAAAGTTAATACACTTAGCCAAAAGGGGAGATGTAGAGGGCAGCCACTGTTTATGAACAACTCCCTGAATACGAGGTGAGTGTAGAAGAGCTTTGTTTTGGTGATAGGCTCCCTCTAAATCATAATTTCTTGTCAAATCATTGCTTTGATCTTGAGTGAGATCTACATCATCTGATACAAGAGGCCTCTCTAAGTCATCAACCTACAAATCAACATAAAGTGTCAAATGTATAAGTACCACAAGAGTTCCAAACAGAAACAGATCCATAACAGCTTGCAAGTATTCTCCTTCACCAAATTGAGGAATATAATAAATATACACATATGCTATCAAAAGCTTGCATTTAGATAAACAAACACATGCACAGTTAAAGAAAGATCCCAATTCTCGCTTCCCTCACATGCACTTAAATCGTGTTTGGAATGATAGGAGAAAATTTAAGGAAGATAAACAGAGAGAAATCATTTAAAAGTGATATTTAATTTTGATGTAGCTGTTTGGATGTATGATAGAAGAAATGAAGAGGAAGATGAGATAATTATATGATATTAGGAATGTTGTTCCATGTTTTATTTGGAATTAGTTTATTGGTTGGTTTCATTGACCTCCAAATTTCTCACTTTCCAAGAGATTCAAAAAGTAAGTTACAAGAGAAATTATAAAAGATAATTTGATTATGTTCTTTCCTCCTCTCTCCAGATTTTGTCAACCAAGGAAGAGTAATCAACAAAGATCCTGATGACAAATGCCTGAAGGGCACTTCTTAAAAGTTTGAAGAAATATCTTCATTCAACGAATTGAACTTCAAAAAATTCACCCTCAACTACAACAATGGATGCATATATATACTTCTTAAATGTTTGAAGAAATATCTTCATTCAACAAATTGAACTTCAAAAAATTCACCCTCAACGACAACAATGGTATGTATGTATATGTATATATATTTCTAGAAATGGCAGCTTAACAAAGTGCCCTTAGGATAGGGCACTCATTAGCATCTATTCTTAGCAAATACAACCAAGCAGGCAATCATTGTTGACTCATTCAGAGTAGACCTTACGAGTCTCCAAGCAGATTTCCTACCAAACTACATGCCATATTCAATATTCATGATTGAAATCAACATTTCCAGTAAAAAACAATTGATGTATTAATTCATGAGTCACGTTCACATTTGAAGCATCTAATATAAAACAGACAACATATTACGCATTAATCAAGTTCTGATGAACATGAACTTGAAAATCAGTTACTCCTATGGCATCAACACAAAACCTAGCGGCAGTATTGAGAAATACCAAAAAATAATGAAATGCAGCTCTCCAATTTGACGAATCAAGTAAATTTGCATTGCATTTCCACTGATTTCAGCCAACTGAAAGCTTACCGACAAATAAAAAACAACTATCATATCAGTCCTCTGTTAATTCAAAACATTGCTAATAAACTTTCCACATCGATTCATTGCATACAAAATATCTTACATATGAATCAGCCTAAAAATCTCAACGTAAATCAGTCTCGCCATCAACTGTCTTTTTTTTTTTCTTCTTTTTTAAATAAAAAGAAGCTCGTCTTTGTCAGAATCAATACGAAATATATCAACAAATAAACCCTCAAAAGAAATTCCAGCTCTGCCTAGCTGAGAAGGCGATGATCCGCAATCACAAATTTACAATCACACCGAGATCAATGCTCATGAAATATACACATATATATTTCTCTTATAATACAATGAAAAGCTTTCTGTCATGAAAAATAAATCAAGAGGAAAGATGATTAGGAGATAGTTACCTTGATAGTGCAAGAGCGGGAGGCGGAGAAGGAGAAGGAGAAAAAGCGCCATGGTTTGAAAGCGAAGAGGATGAGGATGATGATAAGGACCAACATAAGGAGAAGGAGGGTGAAAACGACAATGCTTTGTAGAACCACCATCGTCGTCTCCCGCTCTATCTCCTCTCACACAAAGATTTCAGATTGGCCTCCTTCTTCCCAAGAACCTTGCTTTGAATTGGTCGCTCTCGCTCCGCACCAATTTTTATTTCTTTTTCAAGCAATTGTTATTTCGTCAACGTATCTAATAAATCCATAAATTATTATGCTCTTACATTTAGTTTTATAAATTTTTTTTTTTTTAAATTACGATATCTTGCACGTCATGATATAAAAATAAGAGGGGATTCTAAAAAAAATAAAATTAATAAATAATTATTAAAAAATAAAAATAAAAAAATAATTTAAAAAAATAATAATTTTTAAAATTATTAATAAAGAATCTAAAATTACATTTTTACCTCCATTTTATCTCTTCCTTTGCTGCTTTTGTTTCCATGCTGAAACAATTAGGGGGTTGGCTCCCTTGTGTAAGGGAACCGACCCCTATATAAATATTATAAAATTAAAATGCATATTATAAATTATAATATATATTATTTAAATTATCTATAAATTAAAAGTATTGTTTAAAATTAATAATATTTTATATTAAATATTAAATTATTATTTAAAAATAATTACTATTTATAAATAATAAAAATAAATATATTTTATATTAAATACTAAATTACAACTTAAAAATAATAAAAAATAAAAATACTGAGTAAGAAATTAACCCTCACCAATATATATTATAAATATAATACATAATATATTATATTATAAATTTTATATATTAACAATATTGTTTAAAAATAATAAAAGATTAAAAATATTTTATATAAAATCTTAAATTTATAAAATAAAAAAATATATTAAATCTTGAATTATAAATTAATCTCGAATTACTATTTAAAAAATATTAAAAATAAAAATATTTTAAAATAAATCTTAAATTATTATATAAAAAGTAATAAAAAATAATAATATTTTATATATTATTATATATTATTATATAACGCATAATATATATTATATGTAATATTATATACATGTGAGAGGAGGGAATCAACCTTCACCTCCTATATATATATATATATTAGGTACGGAGTCAAAGGAACCAGCTTCCCCTTTTATATTATATATTATATATATAAATTATATATATTAAAAATAATATTTAAAAATAATAAAATATATATATATTATATTAAAATTTAGATTATTTTTAAAAAAATTAAAATACTATATAATATATATTATAGATAATATATAAATTATATATAATATAAAAATATATTATATATAATAAAAAATATTTTATGTTAAATTATTAATTACTATTTAAAAACCTAATAAAAATTAAAAATATTTTATATTAAATCTCAAATTATTATATAAAAATAAAAAATAAAAAATATTTATATTAAATCCTATTTATTTTTGAAAAAATTAAAAATAATACATAAATTACATAATATATATTATATTAATATATATTATATAATAAAAATAAATGTACGACTCAACATAACTGAATGTATGACACGCTATAATAAAATGTACAACTCACAATAACTAAATGTATAACTCACAATACACTATACTTAAATGTACAACTCACAACAACTAAATGTACGACTCACCACAACTAATGTACGACTCACCATATACCATAATTAAATATATAACTCACAATAACTAACTATATGACTCACCATAATTAGATTTATGACTCACTATAATTAAATGTACAACTCACCATAACTAAATGTACAACTTACCATAAATAAATGTACAACTCACAATAACTAAATGTATTACTTACCATAATTAAATATATAAATTTATTTAATATATAAATATATAAAATTTATATTATATAAATAATATAAAAGGGAGAGTCGATTCCTTTACAAGGGAACCAACTCCCTACATAGCAATATGTGGTCATTTAAGATTTAATATAAAATATTATTATCTTTATTCTATAATATATATTATTTTAATATATAAAATATTTAATTTTTATTATGGATCGTACATTTAGTTATATATAGTGTTTCATACATTTAGTCTCTTTATTAATAATTTTAAAAATTATTATTTCTTTTTTAAGAATTATGTTTTCTGCTTTCACCTTCTTCAATAATTATTTGTTGATTTCACTTTTTTAAAATTTTCCATTAAAATAATATATTTAACAAATATAAAATTAATATAAAAATATAATATGACATAATTAAATACTATTATTTATCATGATTAGTATATATACATACATATTTAAAGATATCATAAAAATATTAATTAAGTATTAATTTTTAAATGATATAAATGTTATTAATAAATTTTTTAAAATTATAAATTTAAAAATTTTAAAAATATAAATCAATAAAAAATATTAAATACAACAAATATCAGCGAATTGTTTAATATAGTACAAAATTTTGACTCGTGGATACGTGACATGTGATATGTGACATACATTAATCACAACATATGTGCCCGAATCAGTCCAAAAATAAAAAAGCTAAAAATGTAACTGTAGGGAATGAGACGTGATGGTGATGATGTATGTGACATGACATGGACAACCGTTTCGGCATTTTAAAATCTTTTCTATTTGTTGATTCGATTTTGTCTTTTAAATAGACGTGTACTTTATGAGGATTTTATCAAATGAAAGAAGCATGCACTTTAATTTTTACCTTTTCTTTTTTTTTTTTCCTTCTTCTTGATGGCTTCTTTCTGTTTCATGGGATAATAATACTATTTAATAATCTAACATTAAAATTATTTATTGAATTTTTTTTTTTAGGAATGTACTTCATTGTTAATGTAGAGGGTTTATATTTTATGCCACAAATATGTTGATGGTCCCTTTATAAATAATGAATTAAAAAATTTAGATTGGAATTTATAAATTTAAATTTTTGTTTGGATGTTAAAATAAAAATAAAAATTTGGATTTTAATTTGAACAAATCTAACATTAATGTTTTGTAGACAAAATCGAAAATTTGAAATTTTTTTTGAAAATAAAAATTTTAAAAATCATTTTTCATTGCTACTTTATTTTTTACAAAGCAAAAATTAATTTTCATTTAATTCAAATCTAAATATTAATTATCCAAATACAAAATTTTAAATTTCATAAATTTAAAATCATAAATTTAAAATTTAAATTTTAAAATTTAAATTTAAATTTTTAGACTGGAAAAAACTAGTATTCTTTTTATATATTAAAAAGTAAAAACAAAGTAAAAGATAAAGTCAAGGATGAAAAAACTGAATCAAGTTGATCAAATGGGCCGGTTCAATAAAAAATTTATTCATGGAATCGAACATTCATCGAAATGATAGAAAACTGATCTAATTAATAACAACCTAGTAAAAAATCAAATAAAACCAATAAATATTCAAAGTGTTTATTTTAAATGATGAATTGAATATTTACTCCCTTAATATTATTTCATTAACTCAAATATATATTTTTATTAAATATTTATTATTTATCAAATAATAAAATTATTTTTAATATTAAAATTATTTTAATTAATCGATCAAATAGATTCGGTGATCTAAACTCACAAAAATTTAATTTTTAATTTGACTTTTTAATTTTGTTATAGAGTTTCAATTTTATATACATTAAATATCAAATATTTTATTTAATTGTGTATTTGTATCTCCGCGTTAAGAGTATTGGAATTTTTTTTTGGGGGAAAAAAAGAAGATAGATAAAGATAATGAGTTACGTACTTTGTAATTAAGCCAATCAAAATATTGTATTCAACTGTGTCCCCACACTGAACAACCACCAATATTAAGTAACTAACCAGCTACGTCGTACCAAACTTCACCTAATTTAACAAAAGAAAAATACTGAACAAAGTACTAAATTATATGCGTAATGGGAAGGTAGCACTTTCAGAAAATTGAAAAATTTTACCGACTGTACTTAAATTAAGTGAACACTGGTTAAAGAATCCTTGTCCATACTATTTCTGTCTGGTGCTAAGAAATGGTATCAAATCTCTTTTACAGAACTGAAAATTGATAATTTATTGATTTGTAATAGAAGTGTTTATGTTTAATCGCGGTTTAAAAGTTTTTTAAATTTTTTATTGAAGCTTGAATCTGATTCAATCCGACTTGTAAAACTAAATTATTATTTAAATTTTTTATAATTAAATTTAATTTTTTTAATTAATTAAATAATAATTCGAATTGAAAATAATCTATTCAAATCATAAAAATAATTTTTAAATTTAACCTACTTCAGACTAAGTTTATCGCACTGGACAGCCTGCCTTATACAGGTCTAATTCTTAGAACAAGCCTTTAGCCTTTTAGTTAGGACATAGCTGTTTCGTAAAATATATATGAGACTATATGTTTAAAACGTAGCCTTAATTCAATGACAAGTGTTATTATTATTATTATTATTATTGTTATTATTATTATTTTGCAAGAAAGCTAAGTTATGTAAAATTCAATTTCAGTAACACGCTCAAAAGCTAAGCGATGTTTACCTTGGAAAATCAATGGTGTCGGATGGAGAGTTAGAGTTTGGTAGGTTAAGGTCGATTAATAGCCTTTGGTGTTAAAAGAAAATTCTACCTACCACGAGAGTGTTTAATTAGTAAGAATTAAAAACTCGAGGAGGTTTGATACGGGATTATCATTACCCCTTTTAATTCAAAAAACATCCTTTTATTTTTTGGTGAAACTACACTAATTCCTTTAAAGTAGATCTATTAATCAGATAAGTTAAATTAATTTAAGTTACGTCAATTTAAATTTTAAAAAATTTAAATTAATTTTAAGTTTGGGTTGAAGTTATTTTAAGATTGCATCATTTTTAGTTTGAATCATCATTGGGTTCAAGTTTAAGTTATCTCAATTTGAAATCGTTTTGAGTTTAGATCATTCAAATTTGATACTTTGGTTAACAAATTGGAATCAATTTAAGTTTAATTTATTAATTTTTAAAATCAAATTATATTAAATTTAAATAATTACTATAATGCTTTTGAAAAGTGAATCCGTTATCCCAAATCCATCTACATATTTGTGAAATATGTAAAATTTTATACATGTAAAGGGTTTAAAACTAGACAAGCAGCTCTTAATACTAAAAGTTTTATAAAGTGAACCAATCTTAGAACTTCAAACGTCCTGCCACTAAAATTAAATTACATTTAACAACTTCAATTAAAAGTTTAGTTATCAAGTATAATGAAATATAGTAATAAATACTTATCCAAAAAAAATATAGCGATAAATTAATTATGAAAAAAATGAAATATTTATCTTTGAGATATTTAAATTTTAAATATGATGTATGAAACTTATTGTCGGATTTAACTACGTATGTGCACGTATCGTTAATAAGTAATATAGTAATAAAATAGAGTGTCGATCTCACGAGAAATTATACTAAAATTTTCTAAGTACTAAAATTGAAACAATTTAATCTTATCCAAATAATTAATTAAAAGATCGTGAAGTAAAATTAAAATTAAAATTAAAATTAAAATTAAAATTAAACTAAACTAAATTAATAAAGCAAAATTAAATGGAGTTTACTTAATCAATAAGAAAAGCCTAGGATTATAATTTCTCTCAATACTTCATTTGAACCTATTTTACCCTTTTAACTTGACTAATAATAAAAAATTGTTAACCTAGAGTTCTAATTATTTATAAGTACTTTTTAATGGTCTTATAAAAATCTCTTAACCAATTTACTATATTCCTATGTAAATTGAATTAAAAGAAACTCATTAAGCTTAGACTCTAATTTGGTTTCATCTGATATGCTCGTATATTCATATCTAACATGCAAATCAACTCATAATAAATGAATATGAAACATATGTTATTCAATCCAAGTCTAAACACAAAATTCTCTTTTTCAACTTCATTAAGGTTACCAAATCAATCTAGTTGGTGATCAAGCAATTAGAAGTATTAAGAATAAGATTAAACAAATAATTTATATATCATTAAATTAAGAAAAGAAAATAAAATAATCCAAACTACATGTTGAGTTCCATTGCAATCGTAGAAAATAATTTTAGTTTATAATAAATATATAAAATATAAAACCAAGGAGTTTCACCATCATAAATCATATAAGAAAGATAAAAAAAATAAAGCAAAAAAGAAAACTAAGATTAGCCGAATCTTTGATCTTCAAGTTTCTGCAAAATCTCTCTAGCTTCTTGAATATTATGGTGGCTGCTTTTATTTTCAGGAACTAGGTAAAAAGATAAAAACTTAAAGTCTACTCCTTTTATATCTAACCTGAAAATGTCCTATATATAGCCAAAACCCTGGAAAGGAGAAACTTGGTAGGCAAGTAGCTTGAACAATTTAATTTTGGAAGCTGCCAAACTGAGTCCACTTTGTTTCTTAATTTAGTTCACTTTGGAAACTCCTTTGGGTTTTGACCTATAAAAATACGAAAAATATTAAATAACTATATAATTTAAATATGAGGAAAGTAAATAAAGCTAATATAAAATAAACTAAAAATTAATTAAATATAACTAAAAACATCTAAGACTTAGCTACTTTAATGCACGTAATGACAATAAATAACTCTATTTTATAGAGTAATCACACCCTTAAACATAAGATTTTGCTAGTTCTCGAGCAAAACAAAACAAAACAAAACAAAACAAAAGAACGAAAGCCGAACAAATAAACTAAAGACAAATTGAGATGACTGTGCTCAAATGATGATTACCTTAATTTTCCTCAAAAGTTATCTTAGTATCTTAACTCAAGGTAAATATAAAAATAATCTAGATTCATGCTTTGATTCAATCATTAACCTCACGTTTTGAATGGATTTTTGGTGTGTGTGCATGATCTTTTTACAAATCAGTGCATGCAATTTGAATAAGTTTATGCCATTGCAAACTATGAATTAATACTAGATTCTCATATGTTTGCTTTTCATCTATCTCTGCAAACTATGAATTAATACTAGATTCTCATATGTTTGCTTTTCATCTATCTCTTTCTCCACTCATGTAGACTAGCACTTTATCAAAAGTCATATAGGACTTTATTAAGCTTGTAATATGAGACTACGATCAAGGTAGGATAAAGGATCGATTTTGCTTTGATTCACCCATAGGCACTTTTCATTGTTGCAGATCTCTTGTCGAGCCATTCACAACATTTTTGAGGCAGTACCTCTTTTTCATGCCATTTTATTCATTTGCATAACTTTATGTTTTTTTTTTCTTTTTTTTTCATTTTTCTTTCTTTTTTGACATCACCAATACAACCTAATTTAACATGGCTCATAAATACATGGCTCATAAATCATGGTTTTTCTTATTTGGCTAGCCTAAGATATATGGCAATCAAAAGAAAAAGATATATATAAATTAGGCTCAAATGTGGTAAGCAAGGGTCTAAATATATAAAGGTAGGCTTAGAAAGGCTCAAACGATCCAAAGATGGCCTAAATCATCTCTTTACCTTAGTGTTGTCTAGCATTCCGCCTCAAGAGAGAATCAAACAAATTCTAGACCTATAGATGTAATTGCAATTTATATCAACATAAATAGTCTTCAAATAAGCAATACAAATCAAAGCAAGAGATCAGGTGCTCAAAACTTTGGAAATCACATCCTAATAATGAGACAAACAAAATAGTTTAACACTAATTTAAATCGTGCTTATACTTTTCCTAGAATCAAGATAAATCAATAACTAGTTCTCATCATTGGATAATGATCTCATCATGAGAAGCAAAAAACATCTCAATCATAAGACAACCTAAACATGCAAAAAAATATTCTCTTAAACCATAATCATAGCAAAAAATATATATAATATAAAATAAAAAACTAAAAATATAAAAAATTGCATAAAAACAAACTAGCATGAACTAATTCAACACTAACAAAATAAAAACCTCACCCTTAAACTTAAAATAAGCATTTTCCTCAATGTTTATTAATAGAAAAAAAGAATAAGGAACTTCCTTTTTCAATGAAGGAATCTCTAGAGAAGCTCTAATTATCCTCTTCAACTTCATTGTGTTTGTTAAAGTTGGTGGAAGGCTACAAAAGAAAACAAAAAAAATAATAATATTAAAAATATCCTAATAATAAAAAAAATAAAGAAAAAGGGATTTGAAAACTTGGGTTACCTTTAATAAGTGCTTAATTTATAGTTGTCGGCTTGACTATCTTTATTATTTAGGGTAAGCCAAACTTGCCTCCTCAAATATGTTTGTATTAGCTCAAGGAAAAGATTGAACCAAGAGGAGGGTGAATTGGTTCTACAAGAACTTGACAAATTTAAAATAAATTGAAAATAAAAAAGAGTTAAGGGTAAGAAAAATAAAAAATTAATATATAGAGGTTCGATCCTTGAACTCGGCACCTAAGTACTCTCTTCTTGATACTTTCTTACCAAGGTGATTCCCACAATTCACTAATGAAATTCTTTACCTTTAAGGCTAAGGTATAACCTTACACCTTTATCTTTTAAGGCTTAGATAGAACCTTTCAATCTCTTTGAGAATTTAGGGTTTCTTAAATGTTTTCACTCACTCTCACATAACCTTTTTTATGATATGAATGAAGAATTTGCAAACAAATTGAACCTCTAGTCAGAGGATGTTTGCTGGAATTTAAGTACAAGGTGAATGAAATACAGATAGACTTGATAGAGTATAAGTTTAATATAATAAAAAATAAAGAATTTTGAGCTTTTTTGTTTAAGGCTTGATTGATTTTTGTATCTCTTGCTTCTTCAGCTATTTAAAACCTCTATTTATAGCTTGAAATTGATTTATAAATGTTGGGCATTTAATGTGGTGGTTGGAGAGCTGTTGTGGCCTTCATAAATGCTTGTTTCTGTTCAGACCCATGCTATTGTATCGTACAATACCAATGGTATCGATACAAGAATTAAAAAAAGTGACCGTTACAGCTTGTTGTATCGATATAGAGGGCTAAGCATCGATACCTGCCAAGTTGTATCGATACAAAAATACCTGCATCGATACATTCGAGGGTTTCAACCAAACCTTGGCTACTGCCAAGCATTGTATAAATACATATAGGGTGAGTATCGATACTCACTGCAATGTATCGATACATGTTGATAAGTATTGATACAAATGGGGGTTTTAAGGATAGTATCGATACATTTATGCATTGTGTCGATACATACCTTCAAAATACTTTGTAAAATGATTTTTCTTGGCTTGATATTAACGCAAACATATCTAAAAAATATTCTAAGTATAAATATACATTTAGAACATATATTTTTGAGAAAATACAAACTTAGTACTTTTTCAAAATGTTTTTCAATTTTAACACGAATACTATGTTGGAAATAATTGAGTACAAATTAATTTAGCTTAAGTTGTTTGTTATATCAAAACCAAAATTAATTCAAAGCTAACAATCTCCCCCTTTTTGATATAACAAAACTTAAGATAAATTTGCTTGTTAATGATTCCCCCTAAATTTTTTGGATTTATAAAAAAAAAAAAAAAAACTCCCCTTCAATAGAGCAATGGTTTTCAAAAGTTTTAATTTGAGCAAATGGGGTCCTTTAAAGCTACAACATTTCAAATCGATGATATTGCCCAATATTTTCAGAATTTAAGCTACAACATGTAAAAGTGTTCAATATCAACATGTTATTTAGGTTCCAACATGACAATATAATCATAATCAAGCGCATAATATTATCATGGAAGACATATTTTGCGTTATGCATAATAATATCATGAAAGACATATTTAGCAATGCAAAACACATTTGGCAAATTTATTACATTTCTCCCCCTTTTTATTATATCAAAACCCAAGAAAGTTCAATTCAAAGTAATGGAGAAAATGCAAGCAAAGATGATGCCTTGAGGATAAAATGTTAAATAGAGTCAACAAAAAAAGTAAAAGAGGTCCAAATGACTCCTAAAAACTTAAATGCCATCCTAAAATGAGCCTAGGATGATTAATTTTCATCGACAGAAGGATCCACGGAGAGGATAAGTAGGCGAGGGTGCATGAGGAAAGCCTGCTGATAAGCCATGGAATTACTCAATTAACACCCGATGACTATGCTAGAAATTAGAAAGATGAGCATCAATAGAATCGCATTGGTGATCCCAAGAGTCAAAGCATTGCTCCAATGTATCAAGATGACCCATGATGGAATCGTACATATGTTAGAGGTCCTTGGGCACGGATGATGAGGTGTCAAGAGCTGGGGCTGGAGGAGACACATCATGCTCCATATCATCATCATCATGGTCAATGGAGCTGGAGCATCCAGTTGCTTAAGTGGTAGAGGTAGTTATCGATAAACCTTGGGAGAGAAGTTAGTGCCTTAAATTTCATACCCAACGAGCCCCATGGATTTGTGACCTATATAACGGTAAGTAGATACCATAATCCCGAGGTCACAAAAAAGATGAAGACCTTGAGTGTCGAAGTAATAGCTCAATGCCTTGCCATGGAGGAGGCTATAACAACCACGAAAACAAAGAATAAGGTCCGTAAGGATAAAATAGGCTAGGTTTGGACGATTCTCAATTTGAATCATATGGAGCCACCAATAGTCAGAATCGCTAATCAAGGTGTGTTTAGTGCTGTATGGACGGAGCACATGGGAAATGATAAGTTGAAGTAAGCGATCAACCGGAGGAAGGAAGGTGGCTTTGTTGTTCGAGGTGTGCAAAGTTGTAGGAGCCAGACCTTCATTGATTATGCCTTTATTCAGGAAATCGAAGGCAGTCGCAAAAGAAGCTAGGTTGACTACAAGATCTTATCCCAAAAGATAAAATCAAATAGCAATGACATGGCCATGATCATCAATGATAAGTGAGGCATTGCTAAAGAATGCATGAACAAGATTCTTGTGAATCAAAATATTAAGAGCAAGAAATTTGGTCTACGCGAAGGTATCAAAAAGCTAAAAATAAGGATAAATAATGGACCAGAGGAAGAGAAAGTTGATAACTCGATATTGTTGGATGGGCATACAGGCATAGATGGTAGTGAATTGCTCACGAGCCCGTGCATTGTGAAAGCATAAGTCAAAGAATAATTGTGTTTGGGTCAGAAGTGGTTGACAAGTGGTAGAAGTGGAAGCACAGTTGATAGGTCCTTGATGATGGCCAGTTTATTTGGTCTTTGGAGGCATGGTAGTGTTTTAAGGTGGTTATGGAATTTTATCAAGCAGGTGGCGATGTGGTGGAACTAGATGCTGCTTCAAATAAATGAAGAAGATGACTGATGTTGGTGAAGTGTTTGAAATGATTTGGAGGGTATCGAAGGAAGTAGAAGTGGGTTTTGTAGGGTTCATCGAGGGTGGTGAAGGTTGCCAAAGGTAGCAAGTCAGGTTGAGGAAGCTAGGTAAGGTGCTCAGGAAGAGTTGGTTGAAGAAAATGGTCAAGCACGTGGTGGGCAGTAAGTTTTGGTGGCAATATGGTATAGTTTATTGAGTAAATTCACAAACAATCACAACAGTCGAGTTGGAAAAAACTTGAGAATGAAAAATCACTTGAAAATTTTGAAAAATTTGGACAAATTTTGAGGAATCTGAAAGGGGAATGGTTAAGGTTTGAATGAAGAGAGTTTTTAAATTTTTATGGTTTTAGGTGGTAATGGGTTGAATTTTCTAAAGGAAATGGTGAATTATTATGAAATCAACTTGTTTTAGATAAATGATTGTAAGAAGAATGAAACTTAGATGAATTATGATGATTAAGGGTTGAGTAGGTGAGAAGAGGCTAAGTGAAATGGTGAACAGTGCTTAATGAAAATGAACTCGTGCACATGAGGATTACCTAAATCAACAGTTAGTATTGATACAGAAAAGACGGTATCAATATAAGGTATCCATACTTTGAGGTTAGTATTGATACAAAGAATAGTTCTGGGTTTCTATATCGATACAAGGAACTAGGTCTCGAGACATAGAACAAGTTAGGGCTATATCGATATAAGATGGAGAGTATTGATGCACGGTATTGATACGTGGAGTCAGGTAATGATACAATGAACAATTTTGGGTTTTGTATCGATACTTTGAAACCACTTTCGTTACTAGGAAAAAGTTTTTGTTGGTATTGATACATATAGCCTAGTATTGGGTCATTTCCATTAAGATGGTATTTTAACCCAATTGCTCGTTGAAAAGCATTTGAAAATGCAGCTTTGAACAAAGCTTTTGACATCAAAATCATTGCATGAACCATTCAAAATTTAACCAAGAAACAAAATCATCCAAGAATCAAAAGTCATACAAGTGCACATCATCAACAAGCAGGTATGTAAGGCTAGCTTTTCAAACCAAGCATGATGTAAACAATATTGAGGCAAAGTATTAGAATTTTATCAACTTATAAATTTAGGGTGCATTCATTAAGCCAATTTCTCTTCTAGTTGCGCAAAATATATCCTTGTCAAGTGGTTTAGTGAAAATATCAGCTAATTAATGTAAGGTATCAATGGATTCAAGCACTATATCGCCTTTTTGCACATGATCTCTAATGAAGTGATGTCTAATCTCTATGTGCTTAGTTCTAGAGTGTTGAATTGGATTTTTGGTGAGACAAATGGGACTAGTATTGTCACATTTAATTGGAATATGATCCATAGTAATGCTAAAATCCTCCATTTGTTGTTTTATCAACAAAATTTAGGCACAACAACTTCCTGCAGATATGTACTCTGCTTTAGTTATAGATAAAACAACATTATTTTGTTACTTAGAGAACCATGTATTAGCATATTTTCAAGAAATTGATAAGTACTGAAAGTGCTTTTCCTATCAATTTTATATCCACCAAAATTCGTATCGGAATAAGCATGTAAGGCAAGAGATGATTCTTTTGAATACCATAAGCCTAGATTGGGAGTGTCTCTAAGATATCTAAAAATTCTTTTCATGATAACTAGATGTGACTTCTTAGGTGATGATTGATATCTAGAACATAAGCAGACACTAAACATTATATCGGGTCTACTTGTAGTAAGATATAGTAATGAACCTATCATAGACTTATAAAGTTTAGAGTAAACAAATTTACCTCTTTCATCCCTTTTAAACTTTGTTGAAGTACTCATAGGTTCGAAACAAGGCTTTCCTTCATCCATTTTGAACCTCTTGAATAATTCCTTGGTATATTTTGCTTGATTGATGAGGATGCCATCTTTTATTTGCTTGACTTGTAGTCCTAAAAAGAATGTTAGCACCAAAGATAATATCATCAACATAAACTTGAACCACTAAAATGTCTTTGCTTTTGACTTTTATAAAAAGAGCTTTGTCAACATTGTCTCTATTAAAACCTTTTTCAATTAAAAATTTTGAAAGCCTTTCATACCATGCCCTAGGTGCTAGCTTTAATGCATACAACGGTTTTGAAAATTTAAAAACATGATCAGGATAATGAGGGTTTTCAAAACTAGAAGGTTGCTCAACATAAACTTTCTCATTAATAAAACCATTTAAAAAAGCACTTTTGAAATCCATTTAAAACAACTTGAAATTATTAAAACATGGAAAGGCTAATAGCATTCTAATGGCCTCCAATCTAGCTACTGGGGCATAAGTTTCATCGAAATCAATTCCTTCTTCTTGACTAAATCCTTTAGCTACTAATCTAGCCTTATTTCTAACTATGGTTCCATGCTTATCAAGTTTGTTCCTAAAGACCCATTTAGTACCTACGATGGGATAATTACTAGGTCTTTCCACTAAATTCCAAACTTTGCTCATTTTAAGTTGATTTAATTCCTTTTGCATGGCCATCATCCAACTATTATCCTTTAGAGCCTCATCTAAATTCTTAGGTTCAATTTATGAAATAAAATATACATAATTGCATACATTTCTAAAAGATGATCTAGTTCTTACCCCTTGATTAGGATCACCAATTATCTCACCTTCTTTAACATAAGTCAACTCTCTAGGATGATTTTTTTCTCTTTCCACTTAAGTTGGCTCATGTAGTTTTTCTTCTTTTGGAGCTTCTTAATCTTATTTTGTTTGCCCTTGCTCATTGTGTAATGCTTGTTCTTGGTAAATTTCTACATCATCATTATCAAGAGATACCTTCCTCAAAGTTGAGTTAGCTTCATCAAATATAGCATGTATTGACTCTTCAACAACCAAGGTTCTCTTATTAAACACTCTATAAGCATTGGAATTTGTTAAATAGCCAAGAAAATCTCCTTTATCACTTTTTGCATCAAATTTACCAAGATTTTCCTTTCCATTATTTAGTACAAAACATTTGTATCCAAAAGGATGAAATTAGCTAATGTTAGGTTTTCTTCCCTTAAAAAGTTCATATGAAGTTTTCTTTAGGATTGGCCTAACCATAGCTCTATTTATAATTTAGCAAGAAGTGTTAATGGCTTTTGCCCAAAAATACCTTGGTAAATTATTTTCATAAAGCATGGTTCTAGCCCTTTCTTCCAAGGTTCTATTTTTCTTTTCAACAACTCCATTTTGTTGAGGAGTTCTAAAAGCCAAGAAATTATGGCTAATGCAATTTTCATTACAAAATTTGTCAAAACCAAGATTTTCAAATTCTTTTCCATGATCATTTCTTACACTTGAAATAGAATAACCTTTTTCGTTTTGGATAATTTTACAAAAAGTACAAAATTTTTCTAAGGCTTCATCTTTAGAGCTTAAGAAGAGAACCCAAGTAAACCTACAGTAATCATCTGCAATAACAAATCCATATTTTTTACCTCCTAAGCTTAATGTCCTAGTAGGACCAAAAAGATTAATATGAATAAGATGTAATACTCTAGTAGTAGAAATAATATTAATTGGTTTGAATAAAGTTCTCCTATGTTTCCCTTGAACATATGCATCACATATTCTATCAATGTAAAATTTCATTTTTGGCAATCCAACATCAAGGTCTTTCCTAGGTAATTTGGAAATTACATTTATACTAGCATGTCCTAATCTTCAATGCCACAACCAAGATAAGTCATCATTATTAGCAACAAAGCAAACATTTTGAGAAGACAAGTCATTTAGATGCACAACATAGACATTTCCTTCTCTATGTCCTGTAGAAATAATTTTATTTAACTTAACATCAATAACTTGACATTTCATTGACTCAAAAATAACTTTCATGCCATTATCACATAATTGACTAATACTAAGGAGATTATGTTTGAGACCTTTGACAAATAGAATATTTTCAACTTTGGATGAATAATTGTTACCTATGGTTCCAATACCTTTAATTTATCCTTTTGAGTTATCACCAAAAGTAACACTTCCTCTATCCTTAGGCCTTAGTTCCATGAATTGATTTTTGTCACTGGTCATGTGTCTTGAGCATCCATTATCAAGGTACCAAGAATTCTCCCTTGTTGAATTTGCCTTGAAGCAATGTTCTTCCTCCTACAACCATAAAGTCATGTTTTCTTTTTAGGTACCTAAATTTTTTAGGTCCTCAAGTACCAGTGTTCACAATTCTTGTGCCTTTTGGAATCCATTTTATTTTGGTAGCCTCATCTTGAGATGTGGTAACACCCTTAGGGACCTATACCTTCAGAATAAACTTGCCTCTATAAGTAATAGTCTTTAAAAAACAAGTGTGAAATGTATGACCAAGTTTTTGGCAATGAGTACATATGCTAGAAGCATCAAATGATTTGTTTTCTGTCACAAAGAAATTCTTGAAGTAAGTTTCTTTTTCAATTCTATTATAGCCTAAACCATCTTTATCAAAGAATGCTCTTTGTGTTTCTAGCATATTATTCAATTTTTGTTGTGCCATATAAAACCTTGTGAATGAGTTATGCAAGTTTATGTTTTTCTTGGTTAGATCATCAATAATAAATTGTAACTCATCTACTTTTTTCTTAAGATCATTATTTGTCATGCTTAATGTTTCATTTTCTTCCTTAAGTTTAGAAATCATTTTCTTATATTTTAAATTCATGGTTTCGAATTTTAATGCTAATTCATTAAATGCATCTTGTAATTCATCAAATAAGTAGGGATTAGCATTAAAAGATACCTTTGACTCATCATAAGCCATGAGACATAGGTTGGCCACCTCCTTATCATCATTATCGGATATGTCATTATCACTCCATGTGGCCACTATAGCCTTTTATTTTTGCTTTTTCAAGTTTGGCTCCTTCCACATTGGACATTCAAATTTAATGTGTCCTAGTTTCTTACACTCATAGCAAATGATTTGTTCTTTTTCTTTCTTGCTTGAATTTCCTTTCATCATTTCTCTTCTAGGAGGTCTTCTTGTTTTGTTCATTCTCATAAACTTATTGATTCCTTCATCTTCCTCAACCTCCTCATCATCATCATCACTAGGAGTGGTTGTTTTAAAGGCAACACATGCCTTCTTTGATGGCTCTTGACCGTGCTTGATCTTTATCTCATCGGTTAGAAAAGAACCTATGAGTTCATCTAAGGAAAGTGTGTTAGGATCCTTGGATCCCTCAATTGCTATCATTTTTGCTTTCCAAGACTTGGGAAGACTATTGAGTAGCTTCCTTACCATCTCTTTATTTGGATAGGTCTTTTCAAGTGCCTTCAACATATTGATAATATTCGTGAACCTATCTAACATTTCTTTAATGGTTTCATCCACCTTTAAGTGTAAGCCTACTTATTTTGGATTCCTTGACTTGATTTGTTACTTCATGTATGGTTTCTAACTTGTCCCACACTTGCTTGGCATTGTCACATAGTGAGACTCTATTGTACTCACTTGGACCAAGAGCATAAAATAGTATATGCATGGCCTTAGCATTTAATTGTGCCATTTATGTGTCTTGTTCATCCCATTCATTTTCTTCCTTTGGCACAATACAATCTCTAACTCTCTTCTTAGGGATGAATAATCAATTGATAATGATCTTCCATACTTCATAGTCATTTGCTTAGATAAAGAGCCTCATCGTTGTCTTACAATACGAGTAGCTCTCACCATTAAAGAGTGGAGGTCTCATGATAGAATGGCCTTTAAGTCTCATAGATTTGCATTTATCTCAAATGCCATGAGACAAAGTTCATCTTGGCTCTTTAACTCTTGTGAGCTTCTAAAAGCTTTAGGCATTATGTTTGCATTCTCTATTTTTGAGCTATCAAGAATCTTCTTTCAAGGTTGTGAAACTTACAATAGAGACTAAAGCTCTGATGCCAATTGTTAGCTCAAGGAAAAGATTAAAGCAAGAAGGGGGTGAATTAGTTCTATAAGAACTTGACAAATTTGAAATAAATTAAAAATAAAAAGGAGTTAAGGGTAAGAAAAAATAAATAATCAATATATAAAGGTTTAGTCCTTGAACTCGCCACCTACGTCCTTTCTTCTTGGTACTTTCTTACCAAGGTGATTCTCACATTCACTAACAAAATTCTTTGCCTTTAAGGCTAGGGTATAACCTTACACCTCTATATTTTAAGGCTTAGATAAAACCTTTCAATCCTTTCAAAAATCCTACCCTAAATTCTCAAATATTTTCACTCACTTTCACACAACCCTTTTTGTGATATGAATGAAGTATTTGCAAGCAAATTGAACCTCCAGTAGGTGGATGTTTGTTGGAATTTAAGTACAAGGTGAATGAGATACAAATAGACTTGAAAAAGTATAAATTTGAGACAAGAAAAAAATAAAGAATTTGAAAACTTTGAGCTTTTGTTGTTTAATGCTTGATTGATCTTTGTATCTCCTGCTTCTTCAGTTGTTTAGAACCTCTATTTATAGCCTGAAATTGATTTATAGATGTTGGGCATTTAATGTGGTGGTTGGAGAGCTGTTGTCACCTTCATAAATGCTTATTTTTGTTTAGACCCGCGCTATTGTATTGATAATTAAAAAAGTGACCGTTACAGCCTATTGTATCGATAAAGAGGGCTGAGTATTGATACCTGCCAAGCTGTATCTATATAGTCACACCTCTATCGATACATTCGAGGGTTTCAGCCAAACCTTGGCTACTGCCAATCATTGTATCGATACATATAGGGTGAGTATCGATACTCACTGCAATGTATCGATACAAATGAGGGTTTTAAGCATAGTATCGATACATTTATGCATTGTGTTGACAACATCTTCAAAATCTTTTGTAAAATGATTTTTCTTGGCTTGATATTAACTCAAACAAATCTAAAAAATATTCTAAGTATAAATATACATTTTGGAACATATATTTTTGAGAAAATACAAACTTAGTACTTTTTTAAAATGTTTTTCAATTTTAACACGAATACTAAGTTGGAAATAATTAAGTACAAATTAATTTATCTTAAGTTGTTTGATATATCAAAATCGAAATTAATTCAAAGCTAACAGTTTGAAATGTTGCCCTCTCTCCTTGAACTTTCTAGGCCATTTTATGTTGACAATTAACCATCCCAATACTCTTTTATAGTTTCTTAAATGTGTAGGCAAGGGCTTACACTCCAATGAGGGTGGTTTTATGATGATAGGCTTTGAAGATGATGTTACACTACCTGAAAATTCCAATAGTTCAAACTAAGTAAAACTAATGGACCATGGTCGTGCCTCCAACAAATTTGAACACCCAATAAAATCAATGTTATCGCCTTAATATGTTGAAATCAAAGATGCCTCAAGTGGATAAGTGGGAAAACTTTCTATTAACACCTCATTGGATGCAATCTCCACCATATTGACTGTAAAATACTCATCATATTCTTTAGGAAAGGATCTTGGGTTGGATTGTTTTTTCTCTTCTTAAACCTCTTTATCATGTTTGTCACCTACAAGTTCTTCAAATGATTTGTTTGGCAATTGTAGCTCTTTGCTATCCTTTTCTATTTCTTTACCATTCATAAGATTTGTCACAGTGTCATATGGTAAAGTTTCCTGAGGACAGTTGTAGATGAAATCAACGAGTTGGCCTATTTATGTCTTAATATTCCTAAGAGATGTTGCTCGATCCTAATGGAAAGCATTAGTTTGTGCCATATATTGCATGAACATTTCTTCTATTGATGATTTCTCCTTTAGGATAAGAACTTGAGCCAATGTTGGAAAACCCTAATGAAAGCTTAGTTCAGTTGAATATAAAGGCCATTAAATGTTGCACTAAGAAAATTTTGAGTGACCAATCCAATCTAGATTGTAGTTGTTGGAATAAAATTTATCCTATTGCTTATTGCAGTTTCCAACAAATTATATGGATTCAGCATAAATTGGGCAACAATCACTAGTTTGTCTTCCCTGACATAATTCGGAAGTTATGAACGGGCTTTGGATAGCATGTTCAAACTGTCAAGCTTCTCAGAAAGTGTAACCAATTGTGTAGATATGGCACTTAGTGCCTTCCTTTGTTCAATTTCCTTATACAATCATTGTTAATTATAGAACATTATATCTTCAAATTTCATAAAAAATAATAAATAAATAAATAAATAAAAGTTTGAACTAAGATGAAGACTACTTGGCATTAATGTTAAGAAAAGTGGTAAAATAATTCCCAAGCAACAATGCCAAAACTAAATTGAAAAAAATTTCATAGTATGTAAAAATACCATTTTTAACGCATTGACTTACATAATACTTTGGTATAATATATTATTCTTATCATATTAATATATAAATATATAATATTTATATTTTTCTTTGTAATTCTTTATGATAAAATGAAAGTTTTATTTATTTTTATGAACTTAATAGCAATTACCAACATAATGACCATTAACTAAGCTAATCTAAATCATATGATAAGAGATTTTAAATTTAATATTAAAAATAACACATTTATTCTAAATAGCATCTATGATGATAAGAGATTGATTTATTAGATACATATGATAAGTTATTATAATGTAAGGTATGAATCTTTTGTTAGGTTAATATTTGACCTCTTGTATAACACATTAGGCATAAAATAGATAAAAGCAAATCATACATAGCCAGAATTAAAACAAAGAAACACCCAAATTTAACAAGATTTTTAGGTACAGACTTACGTGTGATAATATTAACACTTAAAATTTTGCACACATATGAGAGAGATTATACCTACTAAAAGCTTGTAACTTTAAGTTTGACATCCCCTACATGAAGACAACAACAATAACAACATGGTCACATTAAGGTTTCTTCAAGGTCATGAGCAAACCAAGTGTGTTGCCTTTAAAAATATCTTCACAAACGGATGTTGGAACCTATTTGAGGGTTTGGGATTCATTAGTGCTAGCTAGTTGATAGTGTTATGATCATAATCAAAAGGTTATCTTTAGGGTCACTTTTGAACTTTCATGTTAAAACCAAGCCCTTAGGGTCATTTTAATATTTTATGTCATAACCCAGTCTTTTAGATCAAAATCAAGTCATTAGGGTTAGATTGGTACTGTTTTAGTCCGATCGAATGTTCTCTAAGGCACGTTTGACATTCTCATGGATGCTCAGATACTTTTTATGAAAACAGGGATACATGCATAGTTAAGATCGATTTTTAGATTATAATAAGAGAAAAATTTTAGTGTAATTGCCATGTTTACTATATTCGTAGTTGTTTATTTTGATCATGTCACATTAATTTTATTGTTATGTACTAATGAACTTAGGAGCATGCGTAATATCATATTTGTGTTTTTAAAATAATTGAAACAATATTCCTAAGTTAAAATAATCCATGGGTTTCTCCCAAGTTGCATGGAAGAAATTTTATTGATTATCATTAACGATGAGATACCCTTTTAGAATAATTGAATCAAAATTTTCAAAAGATATAAAAATAAAACTCTCATGCTTTACTAGTCTTACTGGTGATGTATAGAAAGTTCTTTTCTTGAATATTAAAACCAAATTTGTCCAAAAGAAAAATAAATAACTTTAGGAGTCGGGAATACCAAAAGCTAAAATTAATTTTAGTTGAAGTCATAACCTATCCCCATCGTGGGAGATAAACCCAATTTAAAAATAATATCCTCAACCAAGATTTTTGGTGTAATAGAGTGTGAAAGAAATTTTCTTGTATTTGATCGGGGATAGGCATTGGACAAATCACTTGTCTAACTAACTTTTAAGGGCTACCATGAAGTGGCTAGAAATTTAGAGTCATACATGCCCGTTTGGGCTACGTATAATTGGAACCTATTAAAATCGACACCTTGAATTATGAAATTTGAAGGTTCAATTTTACGATATGCTTATACCATGGTTTGCTGAGAGACTTCGAGAGTAGATTATGCGTAGAAAAGGATTGGCACCCTCATAACACCTTAAATTGGTACCATCTAGCCATAAATTATCTTGGTTTTGGTATTTTTTTAAGTAGTCATTGTTTGTATATATAATGCCCTTTATGATGCCTTTGAAAAACCTAGGTTTTTCATAATAAATTCAAACCTCTTTACTTAACCTAGGCAAATGGAGAAATAGAGAGGTTCTAATAATTTTTGAATTTTTAATTTGAAAAGGATATCCTATGCCAATACTAGAGAGATACCAACATATAACATTGCCTTGAGTTTTTTAGGAAATTCAATTTTTAAAATATGAATGCAAAATTATCATCAACAAAGGAAACATGTTAGTAAGACATAAATAAATGTAATAAATATAATAAAACACATAAAGACAAACAAAAAAAGGTCAGTTGGGAATGTATTCGTAATTGCCATTGATTATCTAGAAATAACCAATTTAACAATTCTAAAACATGTTAGGACTCATTGGCCCTTTATTCATGAAAACTGAGATTTTGGTTGAAAAACCCGAATAAAATAGGGAGAGGGAAAGTTTAGATTCGTTAATGAAGTTTTGAAAAAAGGGGTTAGAAAACCCACATAGATGAAAAGCTTGGTAGTTTTTAAAAAACAAAATATTTTTGGATATTTTTGATAAAAATGGATTTTAAATTAGAATCAACAATTTAAAAAAAGGACTAAATTGATTTTTTTAAAAAAGTTTGGGCCTTATTTTGAGCCTAGTAGGACCCATATGTGACTTGAAAATTTATTGGGTGAGAGCCAAACTTATCTTGAGGCCTCTAAATGCCTTGCGAAGGTGATCTAGGAGAATTATTTGATTTTGCCTAATGCTAAAAATAAGGGACAACTGCATACTATTCGCCCTCCTTGAATTTATTTTGAGCTCATACAAAGGTTTTAGGTGACAAATAAGATACCATTGAAAAGATAACTTGATGATGATTAATAAAAAGATATTCTAAAAATCTTAGAAATTTGCCTTTCAGGAGAAAATAGTTTTTGAAATTAAATAAAATATTAAATATTGAAATTAAATATTAAATATTGAAATTGAATAAAAATCAAAATTTAAGTTAACGTATGATTAATAAGGTACCAATTGTCGGGCATCACGAGAAGGTCGATCCTTACTTGTGATTGTAACCCACTCCCAGACCCTTTCAAGCGATCTCTGGTATGAGTGCCAACCTCAGAGTTTGTTTTATGGGTTTTGTAATCCTTAAAATACAAACTCTTGTTGGTATCTAATCTTACCTGGCCAAAATAAGATTAGTGGTGACTCTAAAAAATGGTCATTTCTTAATGACTATTTAGAGAAGTTGAGTGAGCGATTCATCTTGACAACTCAGTCCCCAGACACAAAATAACATAAAGAATAGTAATAATGATATGGGCCCAAAATAAAAGAATATAATTATATATAGATATATACAAGAACAAGGGATGCATCCGCCATTTTAAGTCAGGTTGGTCAGGATTCATATCCGAGTTATGTCGCGACAACCAGATGGCAATTAATTTGGACTTTTAACTCTACAAGGCTAATTTAGGCTTACTAGGTGCCAACTAATTTAGGCTTTTGAATTTGAAGGGCTTAACCTCCCTATAAGGTGCTAGCTAATCTGGGCTTTTGACTCTATAAGGCTTCACCTCCTTATCAGGTGCTAACTAATTTGGACTTTGATTCTGTAGGCCTTAACCTACTTACCAGGTGCTAGCTAATCTGGCTTTTTGATTTTATAAGGCTTAACCTCCCTATTAGGTACCAACTGAATTAGACTTTATATTGATATAGGTTCAAAGGCTCTTACTTGGATGATCTTCTGGTCTTTTATGAACTTTTGGTATTAGAGGTCCATACTTGGGATTCTTCTTTAAAATTTAGCTAGTGTGATCTAGAACATTGGTTGACCATTTTATGGAAATCATGCATGAAAATGAAAATTCATGTTGTTTAAATGATGCAACTACATGACTTATGCCATAAAGCCTAATCCGGCAATTAGTCATGGCACTGCAAATTGTTTTCTTGTTTAGGAGTTCAGTAGGTTCTCTCTTGACTCAGAAACTTGACTGGCTTGTTCTTGAGGCTCAAAGGCTTTTATTGATTCTCGAGGCTCAAAGGCTTTTATTGATTCTCATAGGCTTAGAAGGTTTTGGTCACTCATGGATAAAAGTAAGGTTTTTAGCTATTTTAGGTTAGAAACCTCTGTTGGCTCGTTTTTAGGTTTGAGTCCCTTGTTGACTGATAAGGTTAGTTTTAGAAGTCTAGTTAACTGTTCTGTGAGTTTTGTCAATTGTTAACATTTAGGGTTAGGACTAGTTTTTCATGGCGAGTATGTTTGGTCATCAGGGGAAGGTTATGTGCATGTTTCTAGGAATAGGAACATCTTTGAGGTTGGTCCAGATTTTAGAGCTTATCCTTAGCATTAAGAAATAGGTGGATTTTCTTGTAAAATCCTTGTATTTTCCTGTAAAATCCTTGTATTTTCCACAGTTTTATCCATTTATCAAACATTATCAGTTAAGTGAAAACATAATGTAATGCAGAATACATATATGATGTAAAAAGATTTAAAAGAAAAATAGGTAATTGTATTTCATTCAACAAAAAATACAATCCAAGGAAGAATATTGTAGACACATCATTCTGTCTGGGTTAATTTTTGGCGTCCGAAGACGTAATTGAAAAGTGATGGAATCAGAAAATAAAAACAAACTGGGGTTGACTGCAAGGTGCCATGTTGCCAAGCACTGTTTGGTGACACGGCACCAAGCTAAAGTTTTTTTTAGGAGGTCTAAAATGCCTCTGGGTCATATTAAAGAAAAATGTAAAAATAAGGCATCAAATGTCAAGATTCAGGGTATCACTGGGATCATTCAGATGAGTACACAGGTCAAGGTGAGGTAACTTAGGAAGCCATAATTGTTGCCAAAAATTTAAATTTTTGTGTAATATTAATACATGGGGCTTGGTCTGGAGATCTAGTGAGATGTATTGATACCCATCATGATTGTATGGATATAGAACTTGGCAGTAGCTGTAGTTCTAATTTTTGGCAAAATGTATGAATACATAAGCTTGAGTATTGATACAAGTTCATGAAGTATCGATACATACATCTAAGTCTCGAGACTGGAAACAAATTTTTGTTCTTGGTATCGATACATGCTTCATTGTATTGATACTCATGGGTAAAATTGCCTTGTGTATCGATACAGAACATTATGTTTCGATACAAAGGCATTTTTGCCTAGTTTGAGCCATTTTTCAACCATTGCACCACTAATTCCAAATCTGATATAAACATGTTTCTTGCACTAAAAATCATCAAAATTCATACCAAGCTTTGTCTTTGGGTTTGTGATTGGATTTGAGCAAAAGTTTGAGGCCCAAATAGCCAATGACAAGGTACATTTCATGACATTATGTAATTTGTCAAAGGGTAAGGCTGAACTTTCCTAATGCTTAGCTGCATAAAATAGCCTAGACCTACTATTTTTACTAAGCAAACCAATGGGTTTGCATGGCAGCTGAGCATCATACTTGATCTCTACATTAGGTATGTGCACCAAAACCCCAAAATGCTTTTACTTTTTCTTCTTTTTTCTTCATACTCACATGGCTATTTAAGCAACCTTGGATTCAGCTGAAGGGGAACCTTACCAGAAAAAAACATTCTTATATTCCCTTAATATTCATTAGCCACGAATAACCAAAAAGCTTTTCTCCATTCTCGGAGCCCTTCAAAACCATCACCAAAATCTTTCCAAAAACCTTCATTTCATTCATATTCCTTCTCAAAACTCCCCTTTATCAATACCTAACTAAAAAGCTACTCCTTTTAATCACTCTATTATTGTTCAACCTTAAACAAGGTGAGTTCAAAGTTACTGCTCAGAGAAAAGTTAAAGCTTGAAACTTTCGTTATATTTTCTCCCCTTCACTCTGCATATTCTTTGATTTTTCAACATTTTCATCATCTTAGTGACCTCTCTATATTACCATGACCTTTCTAAAGTTCACATGTATTATTGTTGCCTTGTTTGTGGTAGTCTTAGGGTGTTGCTGTTTTTTTGATGCCTTGATGGCCAAATATCTTTTCTTTCATTCTGTCATCAAAACAACCCTTTATTTATGCATTTTTTATCATGTTTCATCTATTTTCGTATGCTTAACACATGTTTAAATGTTTTTATAGCATGCATTAAGTATGTTCATGCATTTTCTTACATTTTAGGTAGTCTCATAACATAAAAATACTATTTTGACAATTCCAGCATAGTTTTCTTCATTTAAATATGTTCATATCGCTTCCATTCATCTTATTTGTCATCTCTTTGCATTTTTGTTACCTTTTTCATGTCAAAATGTCATCGTTGTTTGCATGTGTAATACTTGTTTATCTTTATGCAAGTTGTATTTTATTCATGATTTGTTTATCAAAATGCATGCTTGTTTGTTATAAAAATCTGATTTTCAAAACCAAATCCCCAAGTTAGGTTCATGCTACATCCTATAAATGAAGAATAGTATGAATTTGATGTTTTCATAAAATTAGTCTTCCAATCTTGGGGACAAACTAAAACTTCCAGGTTTGGATTCATGGAATAAAATGCTACTTTATTTTGTTAAAGTATTAAGCCTTGATCTTAAGTCCAATACCTTTTCTAGTGATGTGGTCAATGGGTTGTTTCATTATCCCAAACTACTCTGGGATTATGGAATAAATTTATGATGCCCATGTTACTTGCTCCTTGCTTCACGGATATTCAAACATCCTAGACTCAAGTTTACCCTTGAAAGAAAACCAAAAAATACCCAACAACTTCCCTATTTTTACTTTGGCAGCATTATAGTCTAAGTTTGAAAAATTATTTTCAAGTCATAAATGATTTTTCCAGAATTTTTTTAATAGTTTCCCTTAAAAGGCATTGAAATACCTTTCCAACGGTGTCTTGTTAGCCATCAGATCATTCCGCATAAATGAGTTATAATTTTTTGAACCTTTATTGTCTGAAACCCCTAGAACCAACATGCGATATTCTACTCGAGCCATTTTGGTCTATAAGATGATTTTTTTGAAATTTTTAAATATTTTTCATGAAACATTTACAAAATTCCTTTTTTGAAAAGGTATTGATCACGATTTACGAATTCTGGATGAGCTTGAAATAATTTTTCCAATTTTGGTTTGTCTTTTCCACTATATATGCTACTAGTGTCAAGATAGACCTAATTTCAAAAATTAATTCCACCTAGCAGGTAATCTTTTAGGATTTTTGGAATACCTTTACATTAAATCTTATCAAGTCATCTTTCCAATGATACCTAGTTCACCACCTAAAGCCTTCAGAAGAACCTAAAATAAATTCAAGAAAAGGAGATGACACGATGCTATCCCCTATTTTTAACCCAATTTTAGAATCTCCTTTATAGAGGCTTTTGAATATTGTTAGCATACAAGTACCACACTAAATAAGTTGCCATCAAGAGCATGTGGGTTAAAATAACTTTACTGCTAGAGATCAGAGTTGCCTGGATGCAGTTTTTTGAGTTCTGAGATGTGAGCATGGGTAGCGATTTAGGCAAAAGAAGAAGGGAAGAGAAAAAAAGAATGGTAATAAAAGCAAAGAAGGAAAGTAAAGTGAGGTGGGTCAGTGAAGGGAGCGAGCACTCATAACAAGGCAAGAAAAAAAGTCTCCTACACACCCTACCTCTGCTTATGTAATGCTTGATATTGTTGTTTCTTTTTTTAGATGAATTTCTTTAAAAGGGATTTCATATGCATCGCTCTTTCCTTTGTCCTTCCCTTTCATTTTTGCCCTATCACTAGTGATTACTCCTCATCCAAATCACTTCTTTTCCATTAATAAAAAGATCCAATCGTCAAAATCAAGAAAAAAGCCATCATGGACCAAAAATCCAAACAGATCAATCTTGTTGGGAGGTACTGCCCAAGGAAAGGAAAAGGTTACTTTCGAATCAAGGATAGCAAATAAAATTGAAACAAGATAAAATCTATATCGAAATAACTTTTGGCATCACCAAAAGGATTGAAACCAATGCATAGGCTGACAATTTTCTTGAATAGGTTAAACTATTTAAAGTAAATGGAAAAGGAAGACCAAGTAGGATAAAAAAAACTAGCGGACTAATAACTAAATAGATAAAAATAGGTGCAAATTCTGACATCACCACAGATAGCCCATTTGGTTCTCTCACTTCTTGCTCGTAGAACGGTATACCCAAAAAATAATAAAGGGTGTCATAGCAGCTGTTGAGGCTCATCAATTACTAATTGACCGATAATAGGGTTAACGCAATATGAAAGCAAGAACTGGACATATCAGAAAGAATAAGATCCTTTAAAAGATTGTATATACACATTACATAAGGAGGTTCCACAATAAATTGATCTACCACTTGCGTATCAATTTATTTATCAACTAGCTAAGAATGGGTCATCGAAATACATTTAATTGGTTCCCTTCCAACATAAGCCCTTTAGACTAAGATCAAGCCTTAAGACAAAAATATATTTTATACAAACCTATGATTTTCTATTTTTAAAATCTTTTTTTTTCTAAAAAAAGGAAAAACCTTTCTTTTAAAACATAAAAAACTTTTATCTTTGGGGGTACTCCAACCTTACTACTCTGAGGGGATATTCCGATCCCATTCTTTAGAAAACTTAAATTTTCTCTTTATTCCTAAATATTTTCATAACTTTATCTTTGGGGATACTTCAACCTATCTTTTACCTCAAAAAAATTAAAAGTTTTCTCTTTTCTGAATGACCTAGATTGTTTGATTAAAATCTATTTTTTTGACCCACAATTTACCATCAATCCAAACCTATCTCTAAATTGTCATTGCGATTATTCTTCAATAATCAAAGACAATTATGAGATACATTTTGATCATCCCTTCTTTTTTATGGTTTTCTGTTTGTAATTGTTTGTTTGTGATATTATTATATTCTTTTTCATCTTACTAACACGTTTCCTTTTTGTAGTGACTATCATGCATTCATATTCAAAATTCGTTTTCAAAAAAATTTTACAATGTTTCATGTTGGTATCTCTCTAGTGCCTAATATGGAATATCCAAATTTTAAAATTTAATCCGAAAACGATCTTCATTAAAATCCCTATGCTCATCGTACCTTCGCAGTGTATAAGTGGTATAAATCATCTTATAAAGCTCGGATTTACTTTTCCACCAAAACTTCATGTACACAAAGGGGGATTATATCTAATAATGACCAAATAGAACGATTAAGCCAAAATCAAAGCAAAATATAGTTAGTAGGTGCCGATTTTGGGCATCATTGGGGTGCTAATCCTTCCCCATGCATAACCAACTCCTAAACCCAACCAATGAATCTCTAGACTTTGTAGATCTTGGATTGGTGTTTCGAGTTTGGAAACTTGGAATATTTTTTTCAATAGGCATCTAATCTTGCTTAGCCCGAAATGATCGATGGCAACTTCAAGTTTATGGTCACTTCTTGGTGGCTATCTAAGACTAGTTAGATGAACGATTCGCCCGATGGTCTCTCCCCCTTCATATTACTATACCAAATCCAAATCTCGATCATAGGATAACTCAAAGGCTCGACCACAACCAATATCGTATATTTTTAAGTTGAATGCATTAAGCCCTTTGAATTGCTCAAAGTTATAAAGGCAGGCACATGGCGACAAGCATAGGATATATGAAGAAAGTTAAAGAAAGTTAAAGTTATAGATATTATTCGGCAATTGATGCCCCTGATGTAATGACATGTATTCTTTGCTTGATGCCTTTTAAGATCTTTCCTGAACCATCGATCTATCTAGTATCAACTAATCTTTGAAGGACCCTTTAGATTTTCCCATGTCATTATGGTTGCCCTAAGTTTGGATAAATAATTCCTTTTCCCTTTCGATTTGTTTTTGGTTAGGGTTGGGTTAAATAGGCTTGGATTGACTCAAGTCTAGTGATTTGGTTTGGTTTGGCTAAGGCATGATGGGTAGGTTAGGTTTGAGGTAGTCTGGTTTGGTTAGGACTACATATAGTTAAGTTAGGCCTAATTTGGGTAAGCTTAGGATACTTAAGTTGCCCTTTCAAGTTTTCAACTTAAGTGGGTTTAACTACATAGATGCTCTTTCAGGCTTACATCTGAGATCCTTTTTCTTCTTTTTTTTTTTTCTGAAGATCATAGGATACCATTTCGAGTTTTAATCTTAAAATTTTTTTAGGTATAATACTTTTTCAGCCTAACTACATTCATTCACTAGGCTCGACAAGTCATTGCAATTCATTTCAGTTAAGATAAGGCTCCTTCAGAAAGCCTGTTTGACCATGTAAGGTCCCTCCTAATTTAGGGTCCACTTGTCTAAAGCATCTTTATGGATAAGAAGGATTTTTTGAGAACCAAGTCACCTTTACAAAACTAACAAGGATGGATTTTCTTGTTAGGAGCTCTTATCATGCACTTTTCATACATTTGCCCATGAAAATAGCCTTCATTCTTTTCTCATCAATTTGATTTAGTTTGTTGTAACATAGCTTAGATACAAATCCTGACCAACCTGACATAAAAGACGGGTGTATATATATATATTTATATATCACTATTTCATTATTTTTAAAGGCCATATTATTATTATTATTGTTATTATTATTATTATTATTATTATTATTATTATTATTGAGGATCGAGTTTTTGAGATGAATCATATACTCAACTTAAGCCTAAATACTCATTACAAAATGACCATCTATTTTTGAGTCGCCACTAATCTATTTTGGCTAGATGCGATTGGACACCTATTGGAGTTTATGTTAAAGGTTATGAAATCCTAGAAGACAAACTTTGAAGTCTGCTTATACCAAAGATCATATCAAAAAGCTCGGCAGTTAGTTACAATCACAAGTAAGGATCAACCCTCTCGTGATGCCCATATATTGATATTTTATTAACCATATGTTAATTTAACTTTTGATCTTAATTTGATTCTTTTATTTGGCATTTAATTATAATTTCCATGTTTCAAAATTTCCTATTCTAAACTTATTATTCCGTATGAGAAAATTAAGTTTTTTATATTTTTTGAAAATTAAAACGTTCTTTGGACCCCACTAGAGAGCTGGAGGAATACGAAAGGTCAAAATATCTTCCACAACCCATGGGGGACTAGAGGAATATGGAAGGTTTTACTTTAAAAATCAAAATATCTTACATACCCCACATGAGGACGGAGGAATATGAAAGATTTTATTTTAACAAAATTTAAAAAATCCTAATTTTTATTTTTAAAAAAGTATCTCATAATTAAAATAATCTGTAAAACTCTCTTATATTTTAGGAGAAATTTCACGTACTATTTTAAATTAGAGACATTATCTTAATTTTAAAATTCCAATTTTATTTATTTAAAAATAATAAAACTATCCTAAGACTTGGTTTAGATAAAAAGTACTAAATTTGACTCTAAGGATCCAACTTTGGTCGAGATAACCAACATGTTCTCTAAAGTGCAATTTCATCATGAAAGCATCCCAATGACCCTAAAGGACTTGATTTAATGATAAATTATCAAAATACCCCTAAGATATACCTTTGACGTGAAAGTATCATGGTATCCCTAAAGAACTCTATAACATAAAAAAAAAGGATGAACCTATCCCTCATGTGTACCTTTGACAAGAAAGTGCCTCGATAATCATATAGGACATTGGTTTTAAGGTAAATTACTAAAATACTCTAGTAGTTACCTTCAACACTCCATAATCGAGAGGACCCGAATGCATCATGAAATGACAATTTTACCTAAATGAGTAATTTTGACACCAAGTTTGCCTAAAACGCAAAAATCTAATAGGTCATTAAGCTTTTCAAAATTGCATCTTATCCCTAAAATGGTTAAAAATGCTAAAAGTATCCCTAAAAAGCCCAAAATACCTAAATAGGCAATTTACGGTGTGAAAAGACCATTTTAACCCTAAAATGTAAGGTTTTCCTAAATGGTCCTTAGACTTTTCTAACTTTACAAAATAATCCTTACATGAAATAAAACACATAATCAAACACCAAACAAATTAAAATCAATATGAAAATCATACTAAAAGTCACAAAGAGCATTCAACCAAGTTCCTTTGGCCTTGGAACAAATTTTTAATATTTACAAATAAGCCGTTAAACTTTTTAAAATTGCAAAAAGGTCTCAAAAGGGTAGGAATGTATGAAACACATTTAAACATATTAAAATGCATGAAAAACACCCCTAAAGTCTTAATATGGATTCGACCATGCTTGGATAGCCATGGAAAAATGTTTGCTACTATTGCAATTTAGTCCCTATGTTCTCCATAATCATAAAATAGCCTAAAAATAAAAAATATCACAAAATCGTCTTTGTAGATTCAACCAAGCATGGAAATACCATTACAAAGCCTTTAAAATATCAGGAAAATTATTTTTAAGTCCCTACAAATTTAAAATATTGCAAAATAATCCAAAACATCATAAAATCAAGGATGAAAATAATTCAAGGGCCATAATTATTTTTGGCTACCTTGCATATCATCTAAAAGCAATTTTTTTCATTGCAAATTTTCGTAAATATCAATATAAATACATGTCATAATTTTTACCAAACTTAAATATGCATAAAATCATGATAAATAATGAACGAATCAACATGAAAATATTAAATGTAACAAAAAAATATATTTATGAAAATAACAATATTTTCACCAATAAGCACAAATTATCTTGATAAAAATTAACTTTAACAAATAAAAATCAAATACAGCGACAAAAGTAAGAAACTTTGATCATGGCTTTCATGTTTGGCCTTTCAACGTGGATTAAAATCCATGAGCTTAAATAATCACAAAGCTCGGTAAAAGGAAGAATCAAGCATAAAATAAACAAAAATTAAAATTTTTACAAGAGAATTTACCTTAAAAAGCTTGAAAATCGAAGGAATTTTAGTGTTTTTTTAGTGATTTTGTGTTATGGAATGCTAAAGCTCCTTGAAATATTCTCCCCCTATTTTAGTGAATTTGGCATTTTTTACTCTTAATTTTTGATTTTTTGATTTTTTAGATTTTTTTTGGCTTTTATATTAATTAATTCTATCATTTGTTAAGCTTATCATGCATGAGCTATCAAGAAAGTTTTAGAGTGTATGAGAATGAATATAAGATAAAGAAAAAAATCTAAATTAGATAGAAACAAATTATGAGGACTAAATTGCAACAAATTAATAAAATATGCATTCAAGAAATAATATTTCACATAATAAACTTAATCAAAATAGGCTTGTTAAGCTTCATAGAAAACAAAAATGGGCTCAATAGGCTTGTTGGAAAATAAATTGGCTTATTAGGCCCATTAGGAAAAATATCACGAAGAAAAAATAAATTTTAGCCTATTAAAAAATAAAATTAATAGAGGTTCTAAAAAGAAATTTGAAAAAAAAAATTGAAAAATTTTATATGCAAGAAAAAGGCAATTAAAAATTCCAAGCTTATAAAATTTTATGAGCAAAAAAATTAATATTTAAAAAAATAGAAAACTCATAAAATAAATTAGAGTTTGAAAAATTGAATTAATATGAATTTAATGAAAGTATTTAACGAATTTTAAAAATTCTAAAATTGAAAAAATCTACCAAAAATATTTATAGAGTTGAAAAACTTGTATTTTGAAAACGAAAAAATTCCACAAATAAATCAACTTTAGAAACATGTGCTAAATTTAATACCTTGCTCAAAATATTAGTTGATACAAATAATAAAGATAAAAAACTTAGAATATGGATCAAGTTTTACATAATAAATTTAATAACATGATAGCATGTGGTATAAAATGCCTATACAAAATTTTGCATTAATATTTTTGATTTTTCAAAGTGGGTGTTGGCATAAATACTACATGGATATTGGCAAAAATATAAAACGATTGATTCCCAAATTTGCACAAAAAAATCTCAGAGTTATTCTTGATAATGGGAAGTTTGACCATGATATCATTTGTAGGGGCAAATTTTAAAATTTGTCAAGAAAATATTTAAAAAATAATTTTTCTCTTGAATATTCATCCTTTCTATCTAAGATTTATTCTTTTGGCCTTAAAACTATAGTTTTTCCATCACCTACATATGCGGCCATTTATTGAAGATAAAAAAGGTCTTGAAAATGCCTATTTCACCTAAAGGAGGTCAACCTCTACTAGGGCAACTGCTAGGTTCTCAATCTTAGATATTAAAGACTACGAAAAAAGAGGGCCGGGCGAAATTAGGTGTCTACATAGTTGCTTATGTCGATCCCTAACCCCTTTAGCTTTTTCCAATTATGCTTCCATTAAAACCCTTAAAAGGGGAACTCGGCCTGGATAGGTAGAACAACCTCAATTTCGTAGATCAAAGAGAATGGGGTAGCACTCGTAGAGGTCTGAACTGAAGTACAGTACGCGTGGAGTGTAAAAAATAGCTTTTCATGCCAATCTTTATAGGTCTTAGCCTTTTTCTGCACTATTTTCTTGATGTTTTTCTTTGTTGCCTCAACTGTTCTATTCATTTTTAGATCATATGGCACTAAGTTATGATACTAAATTTTAAACTAGGAACACAGTTCTTGCATCATTTTGTTTTCCAAGATGCGTGCATTATTTATGATGATTTGCTCGGGAAGCCATATTGGCATATGATATCCTGTTTTACAAAATTACACAATATTAACTTAGTAACATTGGCATGTGAGGCTACCTCTACCAACTTGGCAAAATAGTCAATTATGATAAGGTAAACTAGTGCATGTTAGAAGCATTCAGGACAATAGGCTCGATCATATTCATGCCCCATAGAAAAGCCATGGACTGATTATAACATGTAGAGGTAAAGTTGAAGCATGAACTTTGTCCACATAGATTTGGAACTTGTGGCACTTGCAAGCATGGTTGATGCAGTCTCTATCAATAGTTAACCAGTAATAATCTAGTCTTATGATTTTCTTATCCATTCGGTGCCCATCAGCATGTGTACCATAAATCCCCTCATGGACTTCTTCTAAGTTTTTTTTGGCTTTAAAGGCATCGACACATCTTAGTAACACCTGATCTCAGCCTCTCTGGTGCAAAATTCCTCTATCCAAGACAAAACCCATGGCCATTCTATGAATAGTTTTTTGTTAGTTTTAGTGGCATGCTTTAGGTATTGTTGATCTTAAATATACCATAAAATGTATTGATACTAGGGTAGGCTATCCTTTTATTCCTTTATGCTATGGCAATGTGTTGGAGTCTTATAAATACTCATCTAAATGGGCATGACCTTTGATTCTCGATTCACTTTGAACATTGAAGCCAAGATTGCTAAAGCATCATCCATTTGGTTTTCTTTTCGAGGTAAATGTTGAAAACTATTTTCATTAATTTTTTCTCTTGATTTAAAAATTAATTTCCTAAAGTGAACTAGCATCTTAGGTTTCTTATTCTCCTTTGAGCTAATAGATCACCAAAGTTGAGTCCTTGAAAACTTATAGAGTTCTAATACCCCTCTCAATTGCAGCTTAGAGTCCCATGACATAGGCTTCATACTCGGCTAGGTTGTTAGTATAGTCAAATTTCAATCTAGTAGTAAAAAGGTAATAATTTCCATCATGTGAAATGAAAATTACCCTAATTACATGCCCCAATGTATATGAAGATCCGTACATTTGCCAAGACTCCTATAGGTCAGAGGCCTCTTTTCCCTCAAATATGCAAACTAGGTCTTCGTTCAGGAACTAAAATTTCAATGGTTCATTGTCATCCATTGCTCAGCTTGCCAAGAAGTCAACTATTATGCCACCTTTAATATATCACACCACTCTTGATAGCTTTTTTATTCACATATATAATATCACACTCAAAAAGTAATACTTGCTACCTGGATAATCTTCTTAACAAGATAGAGGCTTTATATATATATTTAATGGGATTGATCTTTGCAATTATCCAAGTAGTGTGTTAAAGTGCGTACTATCTTGTATCAAAGCAGTCTAACCTAAAGAATAGCATAGTTTCTCGATGACTAAATAGCTATTTCATACCTTGTGAACTTTTTGCTGTTGTAGTAGATAGCTTTCTATTTTTTACCTGACTTGTTGTACTGCCCCCAATATATAACCCATAGACTTGTCAAAAACTAATAGGTATAGGATTAGGGTTCTACGTGAAACTAGCGATACTAGTACTTATAGGTTTGATGGATAATGTTTGAATTTGTCAAAAGTTTCTTGGCATTATTCATTCTATTCCCCAAGGTTTTATGAGAAGATCAGATTGCAATTGTCAACTAATTAGGATATGAATCTAGTAATAGTTTAGTTTCCCCAAAAAACTCCTTACCATTTTTTCGATTTGAGTGAATGATAAGTTCTAGTTGGCTAATTTTGTTTGGGTCAACTTTTGTCTCTTTTTCACTAACAATGAAGCTTAGTAACTTCTCAAAGTTGACTTCAAAGGTGCACTTAGTAGGATTTAGTTTAAGCTGATATTTCCATAGCTATTTAAAGAGCTTTCAAAGATTGGCAATATGTTTACTCTTGTTAGGTGGCTTGACAATTATATCATCCTTGTAGACCTCTATCACTTTGTGTATTAGGTCATTGAATAATTTTATCATAGTTATTTGAGATGTTACCCCATTATTTTTTAGTATAAAAGCATGACCTGGCAGTAAAATTTGCCCTACATGATCACTGTAGACATCTTATTTTGTCCGAACTAATTTTTTTAGCAATCGGGCTAATTTTCCATGGTCCGGGCATTTTTGACTCATCCACCATTGATCAAAAACTCGATTTTAACTCATTTTTTTGCATCAAAAAAAAATATCAAAACCGATATCAAATTATGAATTTTGACTTTTGAATTAATCAAAACATTTTTTTGAAGTCTAAATTAGATAAAAAAGGTTAATGTCACATGATCACTCTATTCTTCCCTAGTTTGTTGACTAAGATCACCATCAGCCACCTATTTGCTGGAAAATCATTTTAGCACTTAAACCAGCCACCCTATGCCCATCACATTGGTGGCAAGTTGCTCTCTACAGCCACTCTATAGCCACCAAGCTAACACCACTTTGTCCTTGAGAAATGACCAAAAACACCTCTAAATTGGCTTCAAAATGCTGGTATAAATAGACCACTTATATCTCAGCTAAAAAAGGTTAGATTCCAGCTTATTTTCAGCTTCCAAAACACATTCCTACACCAAGAAAACCAAATCCCGTAGCTCTTCACTTAGCACCCAAAAACAGCCCCAAAACACTTACTTTCAACCTCTACACATTCTAAAAATCACCCTCATCCATACCAGAACCAAAACCTCATTGTTTGTCTTTTTTTCTTGCTTATTAACAACAAGGAAAAGAGGAAAATTCAAGCCATCTTTGTTGCTCCAACTGTTTGGCCAAAAATTGAAGTTTGTTGGTATAACTTCTTACTCTATCACTTGCATTTTTTGTTTTTCAGCATCTTCATCATTTTATTGAGCTTTCCATGTTTCCATCACCCTCTTAGGATTATCATGCATTATGTGGCTTTTAGTTGTGGCTTTGATTTACAAAATTCCTCATTTCATCCTCATTAGTTTGATACCTCTTGCTCATGCATTTTATGCCATATCCATGCATCTTGTTATCCTTAATCCATGTATGAATCATTATTCTAACACATTTCAAGCACATTTATACATTAGCTTGCATGAATCATTGTCATTTTTAGCACCCATAACATTTTCTTGTTAAAATGCATAGCACTTTCTTTGTCTAGACCATTGGTACAATTAACATCCCCATTCATGTTATGTGCCATCCCCTTGTATGTTTATGGTCTTCCCCTTATCAAAATGCATGTTTGATGGCTATGAAAAACTGATTTTCAAAACCTCCCCAAGCCAAGCATTTTAACCTCAACCAATGAGGACAAGCATGAACTTAGCATTTTCTTTAAAGTTAGCATAAAAAAATCTTAGGGAAAATCAAGTTTTCCAGATCTGGAATCTTGATTAAATGAGCTCAAATCTTTTGATTTTCCAACAAAAATGGCCTTGCACTCATTCTCAAAATGTTCATGCCTTGTTTTTGAGTCAAAACCTTGAGTGGTGTGATTAACGGGTTATTTCATCATCCCAAACTACTCTGAGGTTGTACAAATGAGTTCATGATGCTCATGCCACTCTTTCCCTTCAGTCATGGATGTTCGAATGTCAATGACTTGAGTTTGGACCCATAAACATAAAGAAAATAAGAAATATCCCCTCTTTTGCTTTATCCCCTATTGGCAGCACAACTGTTGCAAATTGAAAAATCACTTTAATATCTAAAATGAATTTTCATGAATTTTTTGATATCTTCCTCTCAAAGTGTGTCGAATTATCTTTAAAATGATGTCTTATTCACCCCCAGGTTGTTCTAGTTGAGGGAGTTATGATTTTTCAAATCTAAACTGTCTAGAACCTCTAGAATCCGAACATGTATTCTGGTTAGGCCATTAAGATCCACTAGATGATTTTTTCAAAATTTTCAAACATTTTTCCTAAAAGATTCATGAAATTCCCTTTTTAGAATTCAATACCAAATGAGTCCAGGGTGATTTTTCAAATTTTGACACACCTTGTCCCTCATATGCTCCGCTAGTAGCACGATCAATCTAAACTTAAAAATTTATTTCCCTAGAAAGTGATTTTTTGGGATATTGGGAATGCTTTTAGAATGACTCTCATCGAGTTACATTTCTAACGGTGTCTTGTCCACCCTCTAAAGCCTTCAAACTAATTTAGAATAAATTCGGGAAGTGGGATAGCGCAATGCTATCCCCTATTTTTGGTTATGGTCAAAATTAAGTTGTTTTCTCGAGCTTTATCTCGAGACATTCGAATGTCACCATAACTCCTCGATCAGCCTCGAGAACATGCTTTGAGCTCCCATAATTCATATCAAGGCATAAATATACTTTACATCTTTACCATCCTCATTCACAATAATTTCTTTTGCCAAAAGTTGTCAAAATGCTCACTTGTTTTCTAAATCACAAATTTTTGTCAATTTAAGTTTTCCAACTCGACTTCTCTAAAGAGTGTCAAACGTGTCATTTTTAGGGATACTCCAACCCTAACCTTCTGAGGGGATACTCTAATCCTGCTTTTCAAAATTATCAAGATTAAAAAATCTTCTTTTATCAAAATGATTTGTTATAAATGGGGATACTCCAACCCTAACCTTCTAAGGGGATACTCCAACCTCGCTTTTCAAATTGTCAAGATTTAAAAATCTTTCTTTGTTAAAATTATTTATCATCCACGGGGATACTCCAACCTTATCTTTCTAAGGGGATACTCCAACCCTGTCTTTCAACTACAATTAAATTTTTCTCCTTCTCGGATTTCCAAGAATATGTCAAACAAACCTTGTTTAATCAAGAAACCCAGATGCATCTAAAAAATTGTCGATTCGATTATTCTCAGATAATCAATGCCAATTGCGAGATAAATTCCAATAGTCCATCCTTTTTCTTTATCATGGCATTGAATGATCCATGTTATGTTACTTCATTTATTGCCTTTCTAACATGATTTATTTGTGATTATTCGCATTCATGTTTTCCAATCATTTCAAATAAAACTAAAGTAATATTTTGCGTAAGTATCTCTCTACTGCCCAAAGTGGAATATTTCATTTTTCAAAGTAAAATCCAGAGGTCATTTTTATTGAAAATCTCTATATTCCCTATCTCTCCTGGGCGTATATGAGATTAAATCTTTTCATCAAAACTTGGATTTGTATTTTTATAAAATTCATGCATTAAAAGGGGGTTATATCGAAATAGTAATAAGTTAAGATTAAAAGAATCAAAACTGAGATAAGACATAGCTATTAAGGTATCGATTTAGGGCATCACGAAGAGGTTCGTACCTCATCATGCGTAACCAACTCCCGAACCCAACGACAAATCTTTGTACTATGTAGACCATGGCATCTGGTCATGCCTAGCCCTAAATGATCGATGGTGACTTTATGCTTTGGCCATGTCGTGATGGTCATCCGAGACTAATAAGATAAACAATTTATCTTATGGTCCCCTTCACTGTATCACAAGGCGAGAATCTGTACGTTCTCATTCTTATCACATTGTAAAAGAAAAGTCTCGATAAAGAAGACATTTACAAGTCAGGAAAATATTTTAAGTCATACACATCCATAGATCTATAAGGATCCACCCTGAGGTACATTGTGACAGCTTGGCGACTCTGCTAGGGATTGTATAGATAGTTAGGCCAATAACTAGCCATGTCTTGCTAGGTTCCCTATTCTTTCAATCTTCGATCATTTTTTAACTATGACCCTTTGTTTTGTTTTGTTAACTAATCTTTTGTTTGGCATGATTGTCAGGATTGTCTTATTTTCAAATAATCATCAGTTTAATAAAAATGGTAATATAGAAATAAACAAGAAGGTTTGATCATTTCCCTGCCACACACCATACACTTGCATGTGCATTAGTGTCCCGCCAAACTCCATTGCGTGGTTATAACCCAATCATTAGAAGGAAGTGAGCTATCCACCTTCGTGAGCAACCCTCCGTATAGGCATGGAAATAACTTCCTGGATGTAAATTACATATGTCTCTTGTGAGTAACCCTTCGCATTTGCATAGGGAAATACATCCAATGGATCGAACCTATTCTGCCAAACCCATGATGGGTCTAGGATCAGAGTCTCTTGACCATCCTTATCGGATGAAGGAGCAATTCAAATACCTATTTAAGCATAAACCTAAACCTCATATAGTGAGCCCTACAAGCTAAACCATGTCAAACCATACAAGAATGCTGCTAGAATACTTGGAGAATAGGGCCACTCAGGGAAACATTCCTAACCTTTACTTTTAATTACCATAATTATGTAGGTGATGATCAGTATAAAATTGTCATCCATATTTGCATTTTTATCATTTATCAAAGCATGGCATCGTGTTGCTTGAACAATAGCTAACCTTTTTATAAATAAATGACGGTCAACAAAAACCATCATTCATAATGTCTTATATTATAAGCCGTTATGCTATCCGAGTCATGGCTTAACACGTATCCGCACTAGTGGTGATAAATGAATATTACTACTGGTTGGTTATTTTTCCATTAAAATAAGATATTGCATCACCTCATGAAGGGAAGATTGCATTCTGGTATGTTGAAATGCTACCTGTTTCTCGTATCACCACCTTGGTTGAGACATGTTATGAATTTTTTGTTCTGATGTTATTAAATTCTTTATTTCCTTACATTTGTCTCCTGTATGTTCCACTAACTTATTTTCCCTTTATTTGTGTTTTGGTGCATGCATCATTTTATCATAACCATCATGACTATCATCATTTTGGGACAATTGTTCTCATTTGGTGTTTAGCAAAGGGCATCATTTATAGAGCAATAGCTTATCTCCATTATCGAGTCCTTTGAAAATATTAGAACATTGTCAGAAGGTCATTAATGTCAAGACGGGGACATCTTAAAGCTATATTTCTGAAATGCATGAAGAGGTCAAGGTCGGTTTCTGTCAGAATGATTGTCAAGAATTGAAGCACATTTAGGATAGTTGGGGTAACAACAAGAAAGAAGCCTTCACTAAAAACTATGAGGATATAGCTCTTTTACTTCGAGTTTAGTTAGATGATGGCTTGTTGTGAGCAGTAACACAGTTCTGGAATCTGGCCTACGGATGTTTCACCTTCAACCAATAAGATTTAGTCCCTACCATTAATGAGTACACAACTCTGCTTAACATAGAAAGGGCTATCATACAGGATTTATTGCAAAGTGCTAACACCTCTTCTGTTCAAGAAAAGGTTGAGGCAAATTCTTGGAGCCACAGAAGCATAGGTTGATAGTCACGTTAAAGTAAAAGGAGGTAACGAATGCATTTTTTAGGCCAGTTTGAAAGAGGGCATGGTAAATCTTTTTGATTAAAAGGAAGCTCAAGATGTCTATGCTCTGGTAATATACGGGCTCATTATATTCTCAAAGACTTTGGGTTATGTAAAGGCGACAGTCATAGATTTTTTTTCTCGCCTATGTTGCAACATCAACCTTGCTTTTGCCATTATCACTGAAACCGTCCACGCCTTCAGCTTTTGTGAAAGAACATGAACAATACATTTTATTGGGTGTGCCCCATTGCTCTAGATATGGCTCCTAGGTCATCTTTGTGTTAGGAAAGGGAGAGTCAGGCAAAATTTCTTCTTCAAGATCA
>JBBYHL010308300.1:0-23766 GCA_038381835.1 Adansonia madagascariensis
TGAGGATGAAAATGAATCAAAATGAAGAAGAGAAAAGACAAGTGTGATACCTTAAGGAAAAACTTGAAAAACTAAGTATTTTTTTTTCTTCCAAGCTTTCTCTTTTTTTTTTTCTCTCTAGCCAAAAAAACCCCAATGAAGAAAAAAATCCTCTATTTATAGAGGAAGGTTGCTGCCCGAAATTGGAGTGGCCGAGTGGCCCCTAATTTCTTCTTTTTTTTGTCTTTTTTTGGTGTGAAGATGGCTTGTTAGGTTACAAATAATAAATGTTTTGTTATAAGCCCATGCTCTTGTTAGCTTTCCTTACAAGTCACTCTATTATCAAGCTCATGATGAAGTTGATCAGCTCATGTAATGGGTAATTGGAATGTAACCAACTTGGTTAGAAAGTAATTGGATGATAAAACAAGCTAGTTAACATGTAACTAGTTGAAAAAAGTAAATAAAATTTTCAAAAATCAAAATAAAATAGGAATTAATGTTAATTGATCATAGAAAAAAATTTTAGAAATGAAATGGTGCAAAAGATCCTGATTGAAAGTTAAAAACTCGTAAAATTTTACGAGATATGCCTTAGTGTAGGAAAATTGACATATATGAAAAAAAATTCAAAACCCATGAAATAAATTAAAATTTTCAAAACTATTTTAATGGGATGAAATGACAATATTAGATGAATTTTAAAATTTTTAAACCAAAGAGAATTCCCCCAAAAATATTTATGGAATAAAAAACTCGATTTTTTTAAAAAGGGGAAATTTCAAGGAAAAAAATCAAAAGTCATGAAAATGAATGAATTTTTGAAAACTGAATTAAGGTGAATCAAATAATAATATTTGATGAATTTTAAAAATCATAAACCAAGAAAAATCATCCCGAAAATATTTACGGAGTAAAAAACTCCGTATTTCAGAAATAAGGGGATTTCAAGAAAAAAATTCAAAACTCATGAAAATGAATGAATTTTTGAAAACTGAATTAATGTGGATCAAATAATAATATCCTATGAATTTTGATAATTGAAACTTGAGTGGATTCCATCAAAACTTTTACGAGTAAAGATAAACTCGTATTTTAATATCGAGAAAAATTACAGAATTTCATTGACACTGAAGTAAAACAAATTCAAGACCATATATTATTTAACATTAATTTCTAAAGTGAAGAAAATGAACTTGTAAAATTTTAAAAATAGATCAACAAGAACTAAAAGTAAAATTTATGAGCATGATACTCGTAAGATTATAAATTCAAAATTAATTTACAAAATTTACAGTTTGACACTTCATGGTAGAGAATGCCAATACATATTTTTCCTTGAATATTTATGATTTTTTGGAGTACGTGTTGGCATAAATACTATACAAGTATCGGTATAATTATACGACTGTCAATTTCCAAGTTCAATGAAAAATTCTCTAAAAATGAAAAATTTGACCGCGATATCTTTTGCAGAAACAAATTTTTAAAATTTTGACAAGAAAAGATAAAAACTGATTTTTTCTTAAATACTCGTCCTATATATTCGAAATCATAGATCAGAATATGATTTTTTTGTCACGTGAACTTACTATTATTTAAATTATAACTAAAAAGATTTTAAAAATATCTTATTCATCTGAAAAATATCAATCTTAATAAGGATAACCATTAAGTTTTTAATCCTGAATATTCAAAATTATTAAAAATGAGACCCGAATAAAATTAAGTATCTACTATAAAATACTATAAAACTAATTAATTTTATATCGATATAAGTTGACCTTTCTTTGTGTGTGTATATATATATATATATATATATATATATATATATATATCGTACATTGCACGGGTTAGTTACAATGATAGAAAGAATTGCTCTTCGCCTTTTTTAATTACAGCAAGATTCTTGAAAAAAAAAATGATAGGGAAGCTAGAATACAAAAGTGATGAAAGTATTTTTTTTACGTTTATTATCTTCTCAAGTTACTCGTAAACCAACATTTTATGTTGTACTTATTATTTTAACTAAATTAATATTTAATAGATAAATATAAAATAGATTTTATTTTTTTTAGTATTCTTTAAAGTTCTTAATATTTTGTATTATATTTATTAATTTCAATTAAATTAATATTTAATAAGAAACAAAATCATATCAAATTTAAGCTTTTGCCATTTAAGATTTGAATTAATTTAGATTAAATCAGTACGAATTAATATTTTCATATTATATTTATATTAAATAATTATATTATGTATGTATAATTAAATCTAACTTACATAATGCTATTCGATTTTTATAACCAAATTACATTGAATCAAGTTTCTCTAAACACAAAATTTTCAAGTATTTGTTGTTTAGTACTATGGTTTTACAACTTGGGTTTCTCCATTTTTTTTCTTTTAAATATTTCAAAACTGTCAGTTTATATATATATATATATATATATTTTTTTAATTTTTTGATATTAAAATCATAAAACATCAAATTTTCAAGAAACTTTTAAAAATCCTTTATATAAATTATATCAAAGCGACATTCTTTTTTCCTTTAGATTTTCCAAAATGTCAAACAGAGACAAGAAATACGGCCAGCAAATGCACATACATATATACATAGACGCATAGATCTAGAAGAACTTGGGTATCATAGTAATTATTGTGTTTTTTGGGGATTTTTCTATCACGGAAGGACCGACTACTTAAATAAAACCTAAAACCCTAAGGCCACCTCTCCTTCTCTTCTCACTGCCTCGACTGACGAAGACGAGAAGTGAAAACTTGTGAGCTAAACCCCTCAAGTAAAGATCGAATCCAACTTTTAAAAATTTCAGTTGCAGTTTCTTTTCTGGGTTTGAACAAAAAGTAGCTTCTAAACTGAAAACTGTGAGTGTTCTTCCCTTTTGTCAGTTTTGATTGCTGAAATTTTATTGGTAATTTCTAAGTCTGCGCTGCTGTGGGCTAATTTAGTTGTATAAATGGTATTCATATTTAATTTTTTTTTGGAAATATGATTATTGTTGGCAATCTTCACGAATCTGGATCGATCATCTGTCAAACTCAAAGATTGCAAATTTAGTTAATTTGTGATGGTTTCTGATTGCCTTTTTTGGATGGGTGGGTTTTTGCTTAGGGTTTTGTATTTATTTTCTAGCAGACTGAATCTTTCTGTGACGTTTATTTTCTTAGGGGGTTTGTTTATTTTCATTTTAATTTAGTAAAAATTATCTCCTAGAGTATTTAGACTCTACCAGCGTTAGAGAGTAGCAACATAGCCCCGGACATATAAAAAAAAATTAAAAGAAGTAAACATGTTTGTAATTTGTTTATTTGATTAGTGTATAGAAAATGAACTCTTAATCTAATATCTATCAAGCATCATTTTACCATTGCTATTAAAATCCTTTTAATTTAGCCTAATTCATCTTGGTTTTGCGTACCTGTTACAGTAAAAATGGTTCAATATAATTTCAAGAAAATTACTGTTGTACCCAACGGGAAGGACTTTATAGACATTATTCTCTCTCGTACTCAACGGCAAACGCCAACTGTCGTCCACAAAGGTTATGCTATTTCCCGTCTCCGCCAGTTTTATATGCGTAAAGTGAAATACACCCAGCAGAATTTTCATGAGAAGCTTTCGACAATAATTGATGAGTTCCCTCGCCTGGATGATATTCATCCGTTCTACGGTGATCTTCTTCATGTGCTTTACAACAAGGATCACTACAAGCTTGCCCTCGGCCAAATAAATACAGCAAGGAATCTCATTAGCAAGGTTGCTAAAGATTATGTTAAGCTATTAAAGTATGGTGATTCGCTCTATCGATGCAAGTCATTAAAGGTTGCTGCTCTTGGTCGTATGTGTACTGTCATAAAAAGGATTGGCCCAAGTTTGGCTTACCTTGAGCAGATTAGGCAACATATGGCAAGGTTGCCATCTATTGATCCTAATACCCGTACCATCTTGATTTGTGGGTACCCTAATGTTGGTAAGAGCTCATTTATGAACAAAATCACGAGGGCTGACGTGGATGTCCAGCCTTATGCTTTCACCACCAAGTCACTCTTCGTGGGTCACACAGATTACAAGTACCTTAGATATCAAGTAATTGATACTCCTGGAATTTTGGACAGGCCATTTGAAGATAGAAACATCATTGAGATGTGCAGTATTACAGCATTGGCTCACCTACGATCTGCTGTGTTGTTCTTTTTGGATATATCTGGGTCATGTGGGTACAGCATTGCCCAGCAAGCCGCTCTTTTTCACAGCATTAAATCCCTCTTTATGAACAAGCCCTTGATCATTGTTTGTAATAAGACTGATTTGCAGCCACTGGATGGCATATCTGATGAAGACAGGAAATTGGTCATGGAGATGAAAGCTGAAGCCATGAAGACTGTGATTGGTCAGGGAGGTGAGCCTGCAAATGAAGAAGGGCTGCTATTGACTATGAGTACTTTGACTGAGGATGGAGTGATTGCTGTAAAGAATGCAGCTTGTGAAAGGTTGTTGAATCAGAGGGTTGAGTTGAAGATGAAATCCAAAAAAATAAATGACTGTCTCAATAGGTTTCATGTTGCAATACCGAAACCACGAGATCAGAAGGAACGGCCTCCTTGCATACCTCAGGCAGTTTTGGAAGCTAAAGCTAAGCAAACTGAAGAGAAGAAGAGGAAAACTGAAAAGGATTTGGAGGATGAGAATGGTGGTGCTGGTGTATACTCTGCTAATTTGAGGAAGAATTATATATTGGCAAATGACGAATGGAAAGAAGATATAATGCCTGAAATTCTTGATGGTCACAATGTATACGACTTTATTGACCCTGATATTTTGTTAAGACTTGAAGAGTTGGAGCGTGAAGAGGGTCTTCGGCAATCAGAGGAGGAAGGTGAAGACTTTGAGATGGATGGCCAAGAATTATCCCCAGAAGAGCAAGAAGCACTGGCTGAGATCAGGAAAAAGAAAAGTTTGCTTATTCAACAGCATAGGATGAAGAAAAGCACTGCAGAAAGTCGGCCTGTTGTACCAAGAAAATTTGACACAGACAGAAAGTTCACAACAGAGAGGATGGGCAGACAGCTGTCTGCTCTGGGGCTGGATCCTTCTCTTGCAATTAATCGTGCTCGGAGCAAGTCGAGGGGCCGGAAAAGGGAGCGATCAGTTGATGGGAGAGAGGCTGATGGTGATGATGCTATGGATATAGATGGCAACCACCCAAGCAAAAAGCTCCGTCTGAGGTCTACCTCACGGTCAAGGTCACGGTCAAGACCTCCTAGTGAAGTTGTTCCGGGAGAGGGCTTGAAGGATTCTGCTCAAAAGGTTAAGGCGATTAAATTGGCAAAGAAATCTGTTAAGAAAAGGAACAAGGATGCTCGTCGTGGAGAGGCTGATAGAGTTATTCCTACATTGAAACCAAAGCACCTGTTCTCTGGGAAACGTTCCATTGGAAAGACTCAAAGGCGTTAAGACTTGTAAGGTCATCACATGCATTGTTCTTAGTTTTGTTTTTCATTTAATTTTATGTTTCTCTTATGGTATGCTGCCAGTCATGCATCTGCTAGTTCATATATGCTTCTTAAACAAGGTGCATTCTCTATAATCTTTGATATGTTCTGTTAGCAATAGCTACTTTTACATATATGTATTTTTTAAACTATGTGGTAACCATAAAACAAAAGTATGGAATACCCCTTAGTGGGAAATCTCTCTTTTAACTTTTAACCTCTTGAGTTCCTGTTATACTTATGAATCGTTTTTTAGGTTGAATGGCCTACTTGCTGCCTACAAATTGGATTTTTTTTTGGTTTGAAGAATGAGAATTGCTCGATCCTTCTCAGGGTGCGTTCTCTGTGCATTGTCTTTCTTATTGCAATCTGGAGACATTATTTATACATTGATAACTTTATTCTGTGTTATAAACAGTTTTATATGGATTGCTTGAATAAGGATGAGTGTGACAATCTTTAGAATATATCAATAGAACTTTAGGTTGTAGTTGCTTGAATTCTTTCCAAACACCATGTTTTTTTTTTTTTTTTTTTAATTTTTTATCTTATACTTGGTTACCTCCTAAGATTGTTTATAATTGTGGTATTTCCCTTGCAGGAGATCAAATTATTTTCTGGGAAGAAATTGTACAAGAACCTTACTTCTTATTTTTCTGTTGAGAAGGTTTTTTTTTAATGTTTATTTAATTTTTTTTATCTTGCGTGTTGATGGATATTTTGCTTCCCCAGTCTCTCCATTTCACGAAAGCTTAGAATCAAGAGAGAATTGGAATTTTATCTGTTGGCTTATAATTTATTTAAATCAAGAACTAGTATGTATTCAATATAACTATTCCAATTTGAATTGCAACCTATATATATAGACACATATCAGTCTTAATTAATTTGTTGTGGATGAATTGGTTGTATCATACAAACGGGAGAAAGACAATGATGTTTCCAGGCAATGAATGGGTTGTCTTGGCTTGGCTGACTTCCTAGTCTGCGTTGCTACTGGCATATTGGTTCTTTGAATGTAATTAGTGATTTTTTTTTTTTGGTTGGGAATTTTGAAGTTAGTAATTTATAAGGTGATCATAGATTCTGGTTTTAGGTTTGAAACTGTATAAATCTTTTGTAAGTAAATAATTTTAAAATAAATAATTTTGCAGGGAAAGGGAATGATGCTATTGACCAAAAGACTTTTTACCTACATATATAAGTAGAGATTTATTCTATTGATTCATATAAAGTATTTATAGAACATATTCAAGCTGATATAAGATGACAGCTTATAATGGGCAGCTTTATGTTCTACAAAACTTTGTTTTGCCCGAAAATAAGAACAATTTTGAAAAAGAGGCAATAAGATGGTAACATAAGATGTAAAACAATTTTTCTAAATGATACAACATCCTGAGTGTGCTATCATAGCTAGAATATCTTCTGCTATCAGATGGGTTTGCTCTATATTTTCTAACAAAAAGAAGCAAGTCCAGATGGTATATGTTGCTTATACTTTGAACAAAAAGAGGTAAGCTGGGAGGATCAAACTCTAAAAGAACAGAAAGTGATGAGACAATTATTTGTTGGACCAATCGTTTCTTTGCGTTGCAGGCATGCAAATGGTTAATGCTAAGAAAATGGAACGAAATAAGTGCAAATAATATTATTAGTTTAGGCCCCTGAGATGCTTACCCCAAGTTTCAGTTAATGCGACATTCTTCGGTGAAAAGACCTTGTGGAATATGTGTTTGTACCGATGATACCTTGGTTGGTTGTTTTTCAACAGCTTAGACGGCGTTTCTGTTTGAAACGTGGATGTTATGGCAAGCAGATTAATAGGAGTTTCTTTTTCATCGAGGTTGCGAGAGAAATTTAATCTGAGAGCAATGTCAACCCTTTCAAGTGATTTTGTTGTTATGTTTACACCGAAAAGACTGTTTTATTTGATTAGCTTTTTCAGTTTTCTCGATAGGTTCAGGCACGATATATTTGTTCAATTGACCAATTAATGCAACGCTTGTGATAGTAACACCTGTTTATTTTATGTTCTACATCATTGAAAGTCCCAAATATAGACCATTCTTATCTTCAATAAACAGTTCCAGTTTGTAGCTTCAATTAAAAAATTGATAGGTATTAAATATTTAACAATAAATATTGATAAGTAACATATTTTAGTAAAGATACAAGAAAAAAAGTGTCTTTCCATCATATTTTGAATCTGGGAAACCAAAATGTCTCCATTTTGCGCCAAACTTGTGGGAGAAATCTTGTATGGCATACAGTGTCAGCATTGTGTGCATTCAATATCTTTGATTTGTACAATGCATAAGGGCGAGCAAATTCCACTTGACCCCGAAAAAGTGATTCAAATTTTAATTTTTGGATAAAATACTTTGATTTTTTTTAATTATTCAAGTGGCTCGGATTAATCTAAATAATGATCTATCACATGTGTATCCGCTGTTTGGATCATGCTTAAGCAATTAAACTCAAAAACAAAAGATTAACTTGGAATAGGCGAAGCGCAGTGGAATTTAAAACATATAATGCTGAACAGCCTTCCGAATCGTCTCACGAGCCAATAGTCAATCAAACATGTACTAAAACAGAGAAGTATCTAAGATTTCATATCTCAATCTAAAGGTTGACATTCCCTAGGATGAAAATAGTCTCTGTTTTATTCTTATACATCAAGCTTGGTTGTTGTAAATCAAAGTTATCCAAGTGTTCGGCCTTTAACTGTGATCCCCATAGATGACTCGAAAAACCTTCAAAAGATTGAGACCTTACTTTGCAAGGAACTGTGCTAGCAGCTTAAGTTTCAAGAACTTTCCCCAGATGATTCTCCTAAGAATATACTATCACAAGTGCCCATACCTAGCACATAACACCCCCCAAATTGCTCGGATGGTGACGCACATGACTTAAAAAGGAATTTGCCTTTGGGTTATCTCTTGATCAGGATTTGAATTAGATATAATTAGATGATAGCGAGAGGAAGGACTGTTAAATGAATCGCTTGTCTAACCGATCTTTGATGACCACAGCGAAGTGGTTAAGGACTTGGAGTGGCCACTAATCATTTTGGGCTAAGCATGATCAGATGCCTATTGAAAATGATATTCCAAGTTATGAAACTCAAAACACTGATTCAAAGGTCTACGAGGTCCAGAGATTCATTAGTTGGGGAGTTGGTTATGAGTAGGGAAGGATTAGCACCTCCACGATGCCCGAAATTGGTACCCACTAGCCATGTCTTATGTTGCTTTCAGTTTCTTCTGTTTTGACTTGTCATTATTTTGATATATCCCCATTTTAATGCATGAATTTTATATGAAAATTGTACATATGGGTTTTGAAGAAAAATTTAAATCACGATGCACCTTAGAGACATGGGACACATAGGGATTTTTGATGAAAATGATCTCCAAATTTAATTTTGAAAATTGGATATTCCGTGTCTAGTACTGAGAGATACTGAGATAGAATATTGCCTTATAATTAGAAAAATTTTGAAATATGAATGTATAATGGACATCGCAAAAGATAACGTCTTAATAAGACAAAAAAAGTATAATAACATTTCCTAAAACATAAACACAAACAACATAAAAAAAAGGGACGGTTATAATGTATCTCGTAATTGTCTCTAATTACTGAGCAATAATCAGAATGTCAATTTTGAGACATTTGAACTCCATGGTCACTTGATCAAAAAGGCCTGAGGATATCTAGGAGAGGGAAAATTTAAATTTTTGAGTGAAAAGAAGGGTTGGAGTATCCTCTCAGAAGATAAGGTTAGAGTATCCCCAACGGTGAAGGTTTTGGATATTTTTGCAAAGAGGTTTTGATTAAAAGGCCCAAGGATGTTTGGGAGAAAAAAAATTACATTTTTGAGTGAAAAGTTGTTAAAGTATCCCCTCAGAAAATAGGGTTGTAGTATCTCCAAAGATATAAATTTTGGTAATTTTGGAAATAATGGTTTTAGGATTTTCTAATGAAAATATAAGTTGCAAATTGAAACTAATGATTCAAATGGAAGACAATTAATTTTTGTAGAGTGTTTGTACCTGAACCAAACTTTGTGGGACCTGTTTTGTGACATTAGACCCCATGGGGAATAAATCAGATGTGTTTTGAGGCATTCGAATGGCTCGAGAAAGTGGTTCTAGGAATCAGTTTAATTCTCAAGTCCAAAAATAAGGACAATGTGTGCTATCACACTTCCCAAATTTATTCCAGATTCATCTGAAGGCTTTAGGCGGTAAACGAGATACTACTGGAGAGGTAACTCAACGAGGATTAATATAAAAATATTTTAGAAATCCTAGAAAATCATTTTCTAGGTGGAAATAGTTTTTGAATTTGAGGTTGTTTCAGCACTGGCAGCATGTACCAGGGAAGTGGTGTAACAGACTTTGAAAATTTTCCTTGGACTTGTTTAGAATTGTTAAATTGCAAAAAATACCTTTCAGGAAAAGAGATTTTGAGAACTTTTTAGGAAAAATATTTTAAAAATTCATAAAAATATCTAGTGCATGAAAGTGGCTTAAACAGAATGTAAATCGATAATTCTAAGGGTTTTGGACAGCTAAGGTTCAAAACATTATAACTTCTTTATCCGAAATGATCCGAAGGCAAACAAGACACTGTTGGAAAAGTAATTTGAAGCTTTTTAAAGGCTAATATCAAGAAATTCCAGAAGATTATTTTAAGGATTGAAAATAATTTTTCAAATTGTGACTACAATGCTATTAAGGCAAAACTATAGGAGTGTTTTATCTTTTTCAGGATTTTTAGAACTAAGCTCGAGTCATGGACTTCCAAATATTCATGAAAGAGAGGAATAGGTGACATGGGCTTCACTAGCTCATTTACACAATCCTAGAGTAATCTGGGATGATGAAACAACCGATTAACATGTCACAACCAGGGGTATTAAACTTAAGATCAAGGCATAAATACCTTGAAACCAGAAAAAAGGCTATTTTGTTTTGGAAACAAGAATATTTAACCTCATTTAATCGTGAATCCATACATGAAATGCTTTATTTTTTCCCAAGATTAGAGGGCTAACTAATGAAACATTAAATCCATTTTAATCTTCATTTATTGGAGATAAAATGGACTTGGTTTTTTTTTTTTTTAAAAAACAAATTTTGCAACACAAACAAAACATCAAGTAAGCATTTTTGGTCATGTAAGACACTTAAACATGGCATCAAATGATAAGAACATGCTAGAACATCAACAGGGTATTGTTTTGATCTAAGAAACATATCAAAAATGCAATATATATATTTATATATGAATATTGCATAAGCATACTAGAATGAGTTGAGGGAGGCACAAAACCTAATATGATCATAAAAGAAAGTGTTTTCATGGCATGAATATGTGATGGAAGTTTCGTGATAGCATGAAAGTGTGATTTTTAGGCAAGAAAAATGCATAAACATGCTAAAATATATACGGATGCATGGAATGTCATATGAGCATAAAGGAAGATATTTTCACTGATATGAGCAAAATCATAGGCAATATAAAGACATGGTTTTTTAGCATTAAAACATGATAAAATCATAAGCTCATGAAAAAGACGTCAAAGGGAATGCATGAATCCTAAAAATGGTCATGGTTGCATCAAAGGGGTCACTAACATGATGAAACACATGAAAATGGCAACAAAATAAGAAAATAAATGAAGGAAATATACCAATAAGAAAATAAGTGAAGAAAATAAGTGAACAAAATATAAAGACATGGTTTTTTTAGCATTAAAACATGATAAAATCATAAGCTCATGAAAAAGACATCAAAGGGAATACATGAATCCTAAAAATGGTCATGGTTGCATCAAAGGGGTCACTAACATGATGAAACACATGAAAATGGCAACAAAATAAGAAAATAAGTGAAGCAAATATACCAATAAGAGTTGCATCAACTTTTTTTCCCCCAAAATCTGAGCTTTGTCAAGCTAAAAATCTTGCCTTTAAAGCTTTTTCTTACTTGCTATAAGTTAGCAAAAAGAAAAACAAGAAAAATGGCTTAAGGAGTTGTTGTGGAGGCATTTTTCTTGGATGGTATAGAGAGCTACAAAAATATAAATGTTTGAGGTTTTTTCTAGAGGCTATGGTGTGTAAAGAGAATGTGAGAAAGTTTTGAGAATGTAAAAGCTGAGTGTGTGTGAGTGTTCAGCCAAAATTTGTCTTATATGGCTATATAAATAGTTGGGATAAAATGTAAAAAGCAGGGTTGATACATCTACTTCTAATGTGAATAAGGTATTATGCTCAACTACCATTTAAATTCATTGGCTTGCACAGCAAAAACGGTGGATCAAAGCCACTTTATGTAATTGAGCCATGAGAAAATCCAATGTTGCCCTCTAACAAATTAAATTAAGTCATGAATATGGCCACTGTCATGGCTATTTGGGCTTCAAAATTTTGTTTAAACCCAATCATAAATTCAATGCTGGGGCCTAGTATGAATTTAATGATTTTTGGTGGTAAAAACATGTCCAAATCAGATTTTTAGATCAATGGTACAAGGGTTAAAAGATGGCATGAACTGGGCAAAAATGCCTAAGTGTTTGATACAATGAACATTGTATCAAGACTTAAGGAAATTTTCCCTTGCCTTTATCGGTACATAGAGCATTGTTTTTTGCCTATTGGTATCAACAAAAAGAACTATGCATTGATACCCCAAGGCTTGTATCAATACTCACCCTTGTGTATTGATACATTTTTGCCAAAATATGCTATTTTAGCTACGGCATAAGCTGGTATCGATACAAACCCTTTTCGATCAATACACTAAGCAAAGTATCAATACCTTACACCTTATAGCGATACTAGGCGTGAGGTTTCAGGCATATCATTACCTTAAGGCCATGTATCGATACCTTTAGACAAAATTATGAGTTTTTCATAACTTTGACCCTCCGAACCTTTCACCTTAGCCAGAAATGATACGTAACTAACCCATGCTCATCTTAAGGACCTTGATGATACCTTAAATAGTGACCTTTTATTAGCTATATTAGCTTTGAATTAATCTTGGTTTTGATATAACTAAAACTTAAGCTTAATTAGCTTGTGTTTAAATATTTCAAGATTAGTGTTTTTCCATGAAATATTTTGTAAACACTTTGAAAAATACTAGAATGTGTTTTAACTCCTTCAAGCACTCAAAAATGTGTTCTTAATACATATTTTTATATAAAATATTTTTAAGATAAGTTTTACATGCTTTAAAGTCATGAAAAACCTTTTAAAATTAATTTTCATATGAATGTCTCGATACAATACTTGGGAATAGCTAAATAACCTTAAAATGCAAAAATCACTGTTCATGTATCGAGACATATCATTTTGTATCGATATAGGAATATTTAATGATCATATTTTGGATCGTTAAACATAATGCCTCGATATAGAGGCATAGGGAACAACGGGAAATGAAATTTTGAAGGCTTCAACAGCTATATTCATTTACCAAATATCTCCAACGGCTATAATTATGATCAAGGCTATAAATAAGCCTCTCCAACACCTCCAACAAGTAGAAAGACCAAGATAATTGTTCTTAGAGTCAAATCTTTCATCTTTTCCATCATTTTCACTAAGTAGTTCATCTTTGTATAGGATTAATTCTTCATATTTTTGTATACTTCATTTTGTATCTTTAGATACATATTTCCTTTGAGCCAAAATTCTTGTGAACACCAATCTTTAGAGGTTCTACTTGTTTACACTCAAATCCTTGTACAAAGGGGAGGTTCCTACTTAGCCATTGAAAAGTAGAGAAGGTTTCTACTTAGCCTTCAAAAGTAGTGAGAGAGGGTTCTATCTTAGCCACAAAAGATAGGGGGTTGAGGTTTCTATCTTAGCCTTGAAAGATAGAGAGTGTAAAGGTTATACCTTGTCCTTGAAAGGTAGACAACTTAAGTTAGTGAATTATGGAGATCCAAGGTAAGTGAGGCCGGGGTAGAGGACGTAGGCAATTGAGGCTGAACCTCTTTAAATCATTGAGTTTGCTTCTTTTTCCCTTGTCTTTAATTGTTTATTTTTATCCACTAACTTGCACTCCAAAGTTTATTGTTTAAATTTCTTAATTTATTTATCAAAGTTTTAATTTACCAAAATTTTGAGAAATCAATTCACCCCCTCTTGATTTCACTCACCAGTAAAAGGTCTAACAATTGGTATCAGAGCTCGTGTCTCATTTTTATAGGCTTAAAATCCTTGAGCAAAGATTCACAAAAGACTAAGAAAATGGCTAGTGGTGATATTTTTGGTTTGAGCTATGAATAATATTCAATCATGAGGCCTCATCTTTTCAATGGTGAAGATTACGCGTATTGGAAGACAAGGATGAGGTCCAAGCAAATGATTATCAAGTTTGGAAGATAATCATGAAAGGCCCACTCATCCCAACAAAGATGGTAGGTGACCTTGAATTTCCCAAAGAAGAATGGGAATGGGATGAGAAAGACACTAAGATGGCTTAACTCAATGCCAAGGCCATGCACACACTTTTTTGTGCATTAGGCCCTAATGAGTACAATAAGGTGACTTTATGTGATAATGCCAAAGAAATATGGGATAAGTTGGCTATCACACATAAAGGGACCAATCAAGTTAAGGAGTCCAAGATAAGGATGCTTACTCTTGATTATGAGATGTTCAAGACTAAATTGGAGGAAAGCATCAAGGAGTCCGAGAGAAGGATGCTCACTCTTGATTATGAGAAGTTCAAGACTAAATTGGAGGAGAGTATTAAGAAAATGTCCGATAGATTCATAGACATTGTAAATGGCTTGAAGGGTCTCAAAGAGGTATATCCCAACAAGAAAATGGTCAAAAAAATGTTGAATAGCCTTTCTAGGTCAAGGGAAGCTAAAGTGACTGCAATTGAAGAGTCAAAAGACCTCAATCTCTTTGCCTTAGACGAGCTCATCAGATCACTCCTTACATACAAAATGAAGATAAATCATGGAAAGGAGCAACCAAGAAAAATTGGAGTTGCATTAAAAGCTTCCATGAGTGAGGAAAATGATGACGATGATGAGGATGCTGAAGATATAGAGATGATCATATTTGCTAAGAAATTCAAGAAATTCATGAAGATAGATAAGGGTAAATCATCCCAATCTAAAAAGGTTAACAATCTGGTGTGCTACAATTGCCATGAATCAGGGCATGTCAAATTCGATTACCTATTATTGAAAAAGAAAAAAGAAAAAGGCATTTGTAGCAACTTGGAGCGATAGTGACTCTTTCGATGATGATGACTCTAAGGAAGACCAAATTCCTAACCTTTGTTTCATGGCTTTTGATGAGCCTAACGTAACCTCAAATTCTTCAAATTTAAATTTCCATAGATTTGATGAATTACAAGATGCTTTTGATGATCTTGTAGTTGAGTTTGAGGAATGAGCTCTAAACACAAGAAAATGATTTCAAAATTAGAAGTTGAAAATGATTTACTATTGAAATCAAAACTTATGTTGGAGAAAGAAAACAAAGATTTGAAAAATGATTTTAATGAGTCCAAGCTAAGAATTAACATTCTAGAGAAAGTCAATTTTGACTTGAAAAGAAAGATTGAAAGCTTGGAACAAGAAAAGAAAATTATTTTAGACAAATCTTTTCAAGTTCATATGATCAAGCGCTCACATTGCAATTTTCATAGTCATAATTTGCATACTTGTACTATCAAGAAAAGGATATAATTTAGAGTTAGGTAAGTATGGATCCCTAGGAGAACAAGAGGCTTTGAGATGAACATTCATGGACCCAAAGCAATTTGCATACCAAAAACAAAGTGAAAGTCTATTGGAGGTGTGTTAGAGCAATAAGGAGCGACACAATACAAATGGATGCTTTAGACATAAAAAAAGTGTGATGGGTAACCTCTAAGCTTTAAAATTTTGATATGTGTATTGGTTATTCATGCTGTGATTATTAATGCTTTATTGAATTTTAAAAAAATTATTTTTAATGCAAAATGGGTTAAATCAAAATTCATGTTTTACATCTTAAGCAACTATGAGCTTAAATGTTCATGGATTTGATGATTTAGTGCTTGATGGTAACATGTTAAATCAATTTGTGAAATGTTGTTATGCATCATAGTTTAAGAATGTTTTATATGTAAAAGGTTGATTTTGATAAACTTCATGTCATAAGTCATTAAGAAGCTCTATTGCACGACTAAATTATATGCAAATCCTTAGGGGGAGCATTTAGAGCTTACTTATAAGATATGATGCCATAAACATGCATTGGTAAGTTCTTAAGTCTCTTTGATACTTTATACTTAACTATGCTTGTGTAAGACTTAGGATGGTTGATTATGTTGTAACTTCATGATTTATGGCTCAAATAAGTTGCTAAAGATTGAAAATACTTTTTAAACATGTACTTATGTGGTTTGAATGAAAATCCTTTAATTGCATATTGCCTTAGTTATATGACCAAACATGCCAATTCATTCAAACTTAATTTTAAAAGTCATTTTAATCCAACGTTGATTATTCATATGAGTTTTAAATGCTTAAATTCAAAGTTTGCATTAAAATATAAAATCATAGGTTTTGCAATGCCAAATTGCATATTTGTCCTAAGAATTTTTTGAAACACTTAAGGCATATATTGATACTTAGAGTCTTGTATTGATACAATGAATAAAAACCCAAAAAAACCAAACTTGTATCGATACAATGAACTTTATATCAATACATCACTATGTGTATCAATACAAAAGCTCTTGGTATCGATACAAGTAGTGAATTTTGACCAATTTTGTGCTTTTTTGGCTTTTAAATGCAAAATTAGTCTCCTTAATAAGTTTTCATGATTTCTAAACCTTAATCAACATCGTTTCATAACTCATCACATGCTTAAAATCATATTTGATTCATTGATGAGTGTCACAAATTAAATGCATTATGTACTCATATTGCCTGATAGTGCTAAAAAATACAAAATTTTCTATGCAACATTATTTTTTTAATTGGTACCATATATGCTTCATGTTCTTCATTCATCAACATTTGGTATCACTTATTTCAAAATGACAATAAACACATTGAACATCTTTCATTCCTAACAAAACTAAGCTTATTGAATATTATTTTATAATTAAAATCTTGGTACCTCAATGCTCATTTTTTGCCAAGATTATTTTTAAGTTTTGCAAGGTTCATAGAGATAAATCCATCCTTGAAAGATGAACACTTGCACAGCAAAAGAAAGCAAATTAACCATATAACCACTTTAAATCAAACCAAAACCATCAAGGAATGCTCAAACACTAGAAATGATGATCCTTCAAGTTACAATGAGCATATCATCAAAGTTTGGTAAGGTTGAGGTAATCATCAAACAAATGCTATTAAATTCTTATCCCTTAGCATTAAGTTTGGTGACATACATGAGTCAATTATATATATAATTGGTATTCTAGTATGTAATGTATGCTTAAAATGTTTGCTTTGAATGAATCTTTGAACATGTGTAAGTGCATAATTCTCATCCTTAAGCATGTTCTTTGATTGAATGTTGCTCAAATGATTTTATTAACATATCATGAATGAGCAAATGATCTTCTAACCTATGGAAGTTTGTTACGTTTTTCTTGAAAAAAATTTTGTTTAACCTTCTATATGGCATTTATTATAGTATGTATGTGTACTAAAAATTCAAAAATTGGCATCTATTATGCATCTAGACACTAATTGGATTAATGATTCTTAAAATCCTTCAACAATTGGTATGTTTTGTCTCTCAAATGTCTATAATAGAATACAAAAATTAGATGAACTACACATTAGGACTTAAATGCATATATAATTGGTATACATGTTTTGAAATGATCCATAATTAATATACCTTTTAGAAATCTTGTTGGAATTAGTCCCTTAGCTTGAATTAATCTTAATTTAACTTATTGATATTCGCAAAAAGAGGAGAGTTTTAGGGGTTAATTTGCTTGCTTATACTTCATTTATACATATATGTTTATGCTAGCAAATAGGAAGATATCGAAATCCTTTATTAGTACTCTTAAAGCCAAATATGAACAAAAATGCCATTCCCAAGTGTTTCAAAACCTTTTTATAAAATCTCTAAAAGCCCATTTCATAATGCTTTTAAGAAGGGGGAGTTTTATTGAAAATCTTTAAATGACTAAGGCGGAGTTTTACAAGCAAATCCACCTTAAGTTTTGTCATATCAAAAAGGGGAGATTGTTAGCTATATTAGCTTTGAATCAATCTTAGTTTTGATATAACTTAAACTTAAGTTTAATTAGCTTGTGTTTAAATATTTTCAAGATTAGTATATTTCCATGAAATATTTTGTAAACACTTTGAAAAATACTAGAATGTGTTTTAACTCCTTTAAGCACTCAAAACTGTGTTCTTAATACATATTTTTATATAAAACATTTTTGAGATAAGTTTTACATGTTTTAAAGTCATGAAAAACCTTTTAAAATTGATTTTCATATAAATGTATCAATACACTCTGTGTATGTATCGATACAATACTTGGTAGTAGCTAATTAACCTTAAAATGTAGAAATCACTATTCATGTATCGAGACAGATCATTCTGTATCAATATAGGACTGTTCATGTATTGAGACAGATCTTTCTGTGTTGATACAGGACTGTTTAACGGTCATATTTTGGACATTAAACACAATGTATCTACACTTACTTAATTGTATCAATATAGTGGCATGGTGAATAATGAGAAATGACATATTGAAGGCTTTGACGACTATATTCCCTCACCAAATATCCCAATGGCTATAATCATGATCAAGGCTATAAATAATCCTCTCCAACACTTTCAACAAGTAGAGAAACCAAGAGAATTCTGCTTAAAGTTAAATCTTTCATCTTTTCCATCATATTCACTAAGTAATTCATCTTTGTATAGGATTAATTCTTCTTATTTTTGTATTCTTCATTTTGTATCTTTAGATACCTATTTCCTTTGATCCAAAATTCTTGTAAACACCTAACTTTTAGAGGTTCTATTTGTTTACACTCAAATCCTTGTAAAAAGGGGAGGTTCCTACTTAGCCATTGAAAAGTAGAGAAGGTTTCTACTTAGCCTTCAAAAGTAGTGAGAGGGGGTTCTATCTTAGCCACAAAAGATAGGGGGTTGAGGTTTCTATCTTAGCCTTGAAAGATAGCGAGTGTAAAGGTTATACCTTGTCCTTGAAAGGTTGACAATTCAAGTTAGTGAATTATGAAAACCCAAGGCAAGTGAGGCCGAGATAGAGGACGTAGGCAATTAAGGTCAAACCTCTCTAAATCATTGAGTTTGCTTCTCTTTCCTTGTCTTTAATTATTTATTTCTATCCATTAACTTGCACTCCAAAGTTTATTGTTTAGATTTCTCAATTTTATTTATCAAAGTTTTAATTTACCAAAATTTTGGGAAATTAATTCACCTCCCTCTTGATTTCATTCATCACTAAAAGGCCTAACACCTTTGATGCCTTAGAAATTGAACCTAAAAAAAGGCACTTGCTAAGTCAAAATCCACATCAGTTAGTGCCTATCTAGGTGGTCAAGCCTTCGAAAACCTAAAAGCCCAGTAGGGAGGTTAAACCCTTAAAAATTCATTTAGATTTTAATTGGAATCACTGCCAATATGTTGTACCCATCATAATGAAACATTAATTAAATCCCATTTTTGCAAGCATTTCACAGGCATCATCTTGCCCAAACAAAATAGTGTCTATTTATCTTTGCCCTATTCCTGACATTCAATAACGACCAAAGAAGGGTAGTTGTAAGCACCCAATTTTGTCTAGGCCATGATTTAGGGCATTAAAGGTTACTTTTTAAGGCATTATTAGGGTCATTCAGATGAGCACATGTCAATCACCCAACATTCTCGGCTAAGGTGAGAGGTTTGGAGGGTTAAAGGTATGAAAAACTCATAATTTTATCCAAGGGTGTCAGTACATGGCCTTTATGTATCGATACCCCAAAACCTCACTTTTAGTATTGATACAAAATACAAAGTATTGATACTTTGCTTGGTGTATCAATACCAAAAGGGTCTAACTTATGTTGTAGGTAAAGTAGCATATTTTGGACAAAATGTATTGATACACAAAGGTGAGTATCGATACAAGCCTTGTGGTATCGATACACTACTCCTTGAATCAATACCAACAGGCAATGAAATGCTCTATGTATCGATACAGGCAAGGGAAAATTTCTTCAAATCTTGATACAAAGTTCATTGTATCGATATACAATGACATTTTTGCCTAGTTTGTGCTATTTTTCAGCCCTTGTACTATTTATCTAAAAATCCAATTTGAACTTGTTTTTAGCACAAAAAATCATCAATATACTAGGCCTCAGCATTGGACTTATCATTAGGTTTTAACAAATTTTTGAGGCCCAAATGGCCATGACAAGGGACATATTCATGACTTAATTTAATTTGTTAGAAGGTAATCTTGGACTTTCTCATGGCTTAGTTGCATAAAGTGGCCTTGATCGACCATTTTTGCTGAGCAAGCCAATGAATTTGAACGACAGTTAAGCGTAGTACCTTATGAACATTAAAGGTGGATGCATCGAAACTCCAAAATGCCCTATTTTTTGCATTTTGTCCTAACTATTCACGTGGCTAGATTAAGACCAATTTTGGCTAAACACTCACATACACTCAGCTTTCACATTCTCAAACCTTTTTTTATTCTCTCTACATACCACAGCCTCTAAAAAAAACCTCATAAAACACTTTCATTTCATAGCCTTTCATACCACCAAGAAAAACACCTCCATGACACCTCCTTAAGCTACTTTTGCTATTTTTTCTTCTTGCTAATTGATAGCAAGTAAGAAAAAAACTTTAAAAGTAACATTTTTAGTTTGAAACACTCACCTTTTGGAAAGAAAAGCTACTAGAGTTCTTGTTGATATATTTTCTTATTTTGTTGCCATTTTCATGTGTTTCTTTATGTTAATGACCCCTTTGATGCAACCATGACCACTTGTAGATTCATGTATTCCTTTTGAAGTCCTTTTCACGAGCTTATGATTTTTCATGTTTTAATGCTTGAAAACCATGTCTTTCTGTTGCCTATAACTTTGTCTTTATCATGAAAATATCTTTCTTTATACTCATATCATATTCCCTGCATATATATATATTTTAGCATGTTTATGCTTTTTTCCTGACTAAAAATCATGCCTTTATGTTGTCATGGAACTTCCAACATATATTCATGCCATGAAAACATTTTCTTTTATGATCATACAGGTTCTATCCCTCCATCAACTTGCTCAAGTATACTCATGCATCATTCATATATTTTTTGCATTTTTGACATGTTTCTTTGATGAAATAGTACCTTATTGATGTTTTAGCATGTTCTTATCATTTGATGCCATGTTTGAATGTCTTACATGATTAAAAATGCTTGCTTGATGTTTTGTTTGTGTTACAAAATTTTTTTTTTTTAAAACTCCAAGTTAAGTCCTTATTACCTCGAATAAATAGATATTAACATGGATTTAATGTTTTAATTAATTGGTCCTCTAATCTTATGGAAAAATCAAGTATTTTATGCTTGGATTTATGGTTAAATGAGGTTAAATATTCTGTTTTCCAAATTGAAATAACCTTTTTTACTTGTTTTAAAGTGTTTATGCCTTGATCTTAAGTTTAATACCCTTGGTTGTAACATGGTCAATGGGTTGTTTCATCATCCCAAATTACTTTGGGATTGTGTAAATAAGCTCATGAAGCTCATGTCACCCATTCCTTTTTGTCACGGCGTTTGGATGTTCATGATCAGGTTTACTCCTAAGAAACCTAAAAAAACTAAAGATTCCCCTATTTTTGCCTTGGCAACATTGTAGGCACAACTTGAAAAATGATTTTTGATCTCTAAAACATTTTTCTAGAATTTATTAATATTTTTCTTTAAAGTGCATCGAATTACCTTTCCAACAGTATCTCATTTGCTCTTGGATCATTCTAGATGAGGGATTTATGATTTTTCAATCCTTAACTATCTGGAACCCTTATAATCAGTAATTTACATTTAGTTTAGGCCATTTTAGCCTACCAGATGATTTTTATAGATTTAATTTTTTTTTGTAAAAATTTCATGCAATTCGCTTTTAAAAATGGTATTGTTTGAGATTTAACAATTTTGAAAAAGTTTGAGGCAATTTTTCAAAGTTCGTTACACCTTTCCCTTGTACATGCTGCTAGTGCTGAAACAACCTCAAATTTAGAAATTATTTCCGCCTGGAAAATCATTTTTTGGGATTTTTGGAAATATTATTTCTCATTCAGGTAACTTTCGGAAGGTACCTCATTTACCCTCTAAAGCTTTCGGATGAACTTGGAATAAATTTGGGAAAAGCAATAGTGCAATGCTGTCCTCTATTTTTGGACTTAAGAAACTAATTCCCCGAATCGCTTTCTTAATTCATTCAAATGCCCCGAAATGCATCTGATTGATTCCATCTGATTGATTCTCCATGGCATTGAATGTCACAAAATGGGTCTTGTAAGCTTGGGTCAAGGCATAAACGCGTTACATATATTTAATTTTTTTTTTCATTTGTATCATTAGTTTGAATTCATAACTTATATTTTCATCAAAAAAATCCAAAATCTTTATTTACAAAAGTACCAAAATTTTTATCTTTGGGGATACTTCAACTGAAGGGAGACTCTAACCCATTTTTTACTCAAAAATCCAAAATATTTCTTGCCCAAAACATTTTCGACCCTTTTAATCGAAACTTCATTTTAAAAACATTTAAAACCTTCACCATTGGGGATACTCTAACTCCATATTTAAAGGGGACACTCCAACTCTACTTTTCACTCAAAAATCAAATTTTTTTCACCCTAACATTCTCTGGCCTTTTTTGTAGAACATCATCTTTTTTGCTCTTGTCATTTTGGTTATTCTTCAATAATCAAAGACAATTACAAGATACATTCCAACCATCCCTCCTTTTTATGCTTTGAGTGTTTATTGCTTAGGCAATGTTATTATATTCCTTTTCATCGTACTAATACATTTCCCTTTGTGATTTCCAATATGCATTCATATTTTAATTTTTTTGTCAAATTATAATGCAATGTTTTGTATTGGTATCTCTCAAGTGCTTGACACAAATATTCGATTTCTAAAATTAAATCTAGATATAATTTTTTAAAAAAAAATCCCTATGTTCCCTACGTTTCTCGGGACATATATGATTTAAAATTTTCGTCAAAACTTATGTTTATAGTTTTCATAGAAAATTCATGCATTAAAAAGGGGATTATATCAAAATAATGATAAGTCAAAACTAAAGAAATCAAAACCAACGTAAGACATGGCTAGTGAGTACTGATTTCGAGCGTCATGGGAGTGTTAATCTTTCCTATGTGTAACCAATTGATGAATCTCTAAACCTCATAGAACTTTGAATCGATGTTTGAAGTTTCATAACTTGTAATATCATTTTTAATATGTATCTGATGATGCCCAGTTCAAAATGATCGTTGGCGATTCTAAGTCTTCAGCCACTTTATGGTTACCATGCAAGACCTGTTGGATGAGCGCCTTATCCAAAGGTCCTTCTCCTTGCTATCACCTCATCCTGCCTAATCCAAATCTTGATCAAGGGATAATCTATCCACATTTTTTTTAAGTCACGTGTGTCACCATCAGAATGATTCGAGTGTTGTGCGTTTGGTTAAGGGCACGTCATGACAATCTTTTAATTTCAGGATTACCAAAAGGTTTTGTCAGTAGTACAACAAGTGGAATAGGTTTAAAACGCTTAATATTAAATACCAATAATGGAAACCTAACTTTTAATTAGCATTTTTTAATTACTTAGTTTAAAGGATAAAAATAAGCATTACTATGTGTTTGTGATGCACTAGTAAAACCTATTCCAAAGAAAAATTATGATAACTAATGTGGTCCATTACATATGGAGGATGAGTCTAAATACTTTAAATGAAGTTCATTCTCTATTATTTAAATGTCTAAATGATGGAGATTAATTTGCATAAACCCCTATTTCCAGCCATCCATATGATCTTTTGCAAGAAATTGGAGGTCCAATTACTAGGGTAAAGACTAAATGCATAAAGCTAATCATGGAAATATAAGCAAAGGAGGCTATTAAAAATGAATCAGATGCATTGCCAAGATTGATCACTTTTCTACATTGTGTTGAGGCTAAAAAGAAAAGATGAATAAA
>JBBYHL010308844.1:0-23748 GCA_038381835.1 Adansonia madagascariensis
GATATAAGAAAATTCATAATTTTACTTGAATGTATTGATACATGGTTCTCATGTATCGATACAATGCTCCAACACGCTAAAAATTTGAAATGTCCCCATTTATATCGATACAACATATAGATGTATCGATACATAAGCCTGTGTATTGATACAAGACCTCATGTATCAATACTAGGCCATGCCGAGACCCAAACATGCATTCTGTAAAGAAATGTATCGATACATATCAACATGTATTGATACAGTGGTTCATAGTATCGATATAATGGTTTATAGTATCGATACAATGATCATTGTATCAATACAATGTTTATTGTATCGATACCAGCAAGGTTTTAGACCAAATGTATCGATACATTATGCAATGTATCGATACATGCAGGCCATTTTTACGGTTTAGGCATTTTTGACTCATCCACCATTGATCCAAAACTTGATTTTAACTCATTTTTTTGCATTAGGAAAGATTAAAGCACATGTCAAATTATGAATTTAGACTTTTAAATTAATCAAAACATTTTTTTAAGTCTAAATTGGATCCAAAGGGTCAATATCATTTGATCACCCTATTCCTTCTTAGTTATTAGCCAATGTCACCATCAGCCACCCTAGTTGTTGGAAAATCATTTCAATATTTAAACCAGCCACCCTATGCACATCACATTGGCAGCAAGTTGCCTCCTACAGCCACTCTATAGCCACCATGCTGACATCACTTTATCCCCCTTGATAAATGGCTAAAAACACCTCCAATTTGGCTCTAAAAGGCTGGTATAAATGGACCACTTCTATCTCAACAGAAGAAGGTTAGATTCCAGCTCATTTACACTTCTAAAACACATTCATACATCAAAGAAATCTAAATCTAGTAGCTTTTTACTCAGCACCTAAAAATAACCTAAAAACACTCACCTTTCAACCTCTACACATTGAAATCACCCTCATCCATACCAAAACCAAAACCAAAACCTCATTGTTTCTCTCTTTTTCTTGCTTATTTACAACAAGGAAAAGAGGAAATTGAAGCCATCTCTGTTACTCCAACTATTTGGCCAAAGTTAAAGTTTTGTTGGTATAACTTCTTACTCTATCATTTACATTTTTTGTTTTTCAGCACCTTCATCATTTTAGTGAGCTCTCCATGTTTCCATTGCCCTCTTAAGATTATCATGCATTATTGTGGCATTTGGTTGTGGTAGTTTAAGATTTGGACGCCTTAATGCCCCTTTTATGTGCAAAATGCCTCATTTCATCCTCATTATCTTGCTCATGCATTTTATGCCATTTCCATGCATCTTGTCATCCTTAATCCATGTATGAATCATTAGCCTAACACATTTACACATTAACTTGCATGAATCATTGTCATTTTCAGCATCCATAACATTTTCTTGTCAAAGTGCATAACATTTCCTTTGTCTAGGCCATTAGTAAAATTAGTATCCCCATTCAAGTTATGTGCCATCCCCTCCTATGTTTGTTGTCAAAATGCATGTTTGATGGCTGATAAAAATTGATTTTCGAAACCCCCCTAAGCCAAGATACCCTTTTCAAAATGAAAATCAAGAATTTTATACAAATAAAAACCTTTCACATTCTGCTAGGTACTCGAGTAGGATGTGAAAGACAGTTTGGTTTTTTAGAACCTTTTTTGTCCCTTTGATTTTTCATTGGGGGTATAAAAGGGAATAATAAAAACTTTCGTGTCCCATTGGTTTTTTGATAAGGGTGCGTAAGACGTTTCGATTTTCAAAATGAAAATCTCAATTTTCTTTCATGGAATAATAAAATTTTATTTTAATAATACGGGAATTGTAATTAAATACCACATATTAAAGTTAGATAAAAATTAAATTCAAATTAACCATGATCAATAAGGTACCTATTTTGGGCACCACGAGAGGGTCGAGCCTTATTTATGGTTGTAACTGACTCCCAAACCCTTAAAAGTGATCTCTGGTACTTTGTAGACCACGGAATTTATCTTTAGGGTTTCGAAGCATTAATTTTGATAGGTGACCAATCTTACCTGGCCAAAACAGATTGGTGGCGACTCCAAACAAATGATCATTACATGATGACTATTTAGGGTTAAGATGGGTGAATGATTCATCTTAACTACCGGTCCCTAAAAATAAGAAAAATTAATATCGATATGGCCTAACAAAATAGAAGAATAAATAGTTTTAAAAGAATGATACATCACCACTTATATAATTAAGGGTCGTTTAAGTTAGGCTTGGTCAGGACTCGCATCTAGGCCACATTATGACAAGACTTTCCTATAATCTCCAAAAAAAAAAAGTCTCCATGAGAGAGCAACTAGTGGACAAAAGAAATTACAACAAAGATTGTTTACCTTTGGAGAAAGAAAGGCTGGACGACGGTGGTTGGAAAGGACTACGGCGGACGACAGGATGTAGAGAGCCAAAGGTCTTACATGATCTCGTTGAGATTCACGTACACTGAGGATGAGAAAAAAATGTTTACAATAAATTAGGCACCTAGTTGAATACCCATTCCTCCTATCTTTTTTTTTCTTTTTCCAAAATTCCTTTGATCTTGAATTAAAAAAAAAGAAATTAAAAATAGGCAAAAAGGTTGATGGCTACCTTTGGTCGACAGAGCAAGAACGACAACAAACTCACAACAGATGGTTACACCTGATAGCAATACAATAGATTGTGTAGAGAGATTAGCGACGAGAAATAGAAAAATGGCTAAAAGAAGCATAAGGGTATAAGAAATTATCTTTCCACTAGTATTGAAAATAAACTCTAAATAATAAAAAATTTACTTGATTTTTTTTAAGACTAAGGGAAAGCAACGACTAAGAAGCTGCAATCTTTAAAAATTAGGGTAGGAGTATGAAAGAGTCAAGAGATAAACTGAGAACTTACTTTAGAATTTTAAAGGATTTTTTTGAGTCTGTCGCATCTAATTGTTTACCCATATCACTTTCAACATCCAACTTTTAAGTTTTTAATACCTTAAATAAAAATTATTATTTAATGCCCATTGTTTATAAATACTAACAGTTTAAGCTATTTTCATTAAATCTAAATGTTTATAAAGAAATTAAGATGATTAATAAAATAAAAATATTCTTATACTTTTACTATTGATTATAACTTTGATTTTATTATTAGTTTGCTCTTTTTACAATTGTGCCTTTTAGTTATTGATTAACTTTATTATTTAATTACTGAGTAAAGTTTAATTTTATTATAATAGATTATTCATATTCATATAAATAATAGAAAACCAAAGTTTAAAGTTATTGAAAGAGCAAATTACATTAGAATTAGAGTCATTAAAATTTAATTTTTATGTTTTAAAATAAAAGATAAATATAGTTTATATGTTTTAAAATAAAAAAGAAAAAATCATATTAAAATTATAAAAATTAAATTTTAATTAAATATTTATTGTCGTTAGGATGGAATGAAATTTTAAGTAAATATTTTTTAAAAAAATTAATTGTAAAATAATCAAGTTAAATAAATCTGTCACAAGTCTGTCACTATTTATTGTCAGTATTTATGGTTTTCAACATTGTGACATACATTTCTGTCACAAAGTATTGGTAGAAAATTTATTTTAATCGCAGATAAATCTCTGTGACAGATTTTGTGATGGAATATTGATTTCGTTACTTTCCTGTCATAAATACGTCACTAATTTCTGTCACAAGGAATAGCCTTCATTTAAGAATAATTTTTGTTACAACTCCATCACTATTCCTTCACTGTTAAACTACATTAGTGATGAAAAACTATGATGAAAAAATTTTTCACAGTTAAGAGATTTTCTGCTAGTGATATATATCTATATATCGTTATTTTTCTTTTATTTTAGGAGCCATATCATTATTATTAATATTATGAGATGAATCGTTCACTTAACTTAATTCCATGTAGTTGTTATGAAACCATTTATTTTGAAGTCGCCACCAATCTTATTTTGGCCAAGTGAGATTGGACACCTATCAGAGTTTATATATTTTAAGGATTACGAAACCCATAAAAACAAACTCTGAGGTTCGTGATCATACCAGAGATCACTTGAAAGGGTCTAGGAGTTGGTTACAATCATAAGTAAGGATCGACCTTCTTGTGATGCTCGATAATCAGTACTTTATTAATCACGTGTTAACATAAATTTTGCTTTTTTAATTTCAATATTTGATATTTAATTATAATTCCCATATTTAAAAATAAAATTTTATGGAAAAAATTTATTATTTCAAATAAGAAAATCAAGTTTTAATGTTTTTTAAAAAAATCAAAATATCTTTTGCACCCTTCTAGAATACTAGAGAAACACGAAGGTTTTCTATCATTATTTTTTGTACCCTAGTGAAGAGCTGGTGGAATACATAAGGTTTTGAGAAATCAAACTATCTTTTATACCCTATTAGAGGGTTAGAGGAATACAAAAGGTTTTATTTTTTTGAAACTAAAAAAATCTTGATTTTCTTATATTTAAAGGATATTTCATTATTAAGATAATTCATAGAACTTCTCTCATATGCTAGGAGAAATTTCACATACTATTTTAACATTGGAAACATTGCCTTAATTTAATTTTTTTAAAAAAATTCAATTTTATTAATAATATTAATAATAAAAAAATTACCCTAAGACTGGGTTTAGAGAAAATGTACAGAACTCGACTCTAAAGACCTAAATATGGTCGATATGACCAACATATCCCTTAAAGTACACCTTTAACATAGAAGTATCCTAGTGACCCTAAAGGACTCATTCTAAAATAAATTAATGAAATGTCCCTAAGGAGGTACTTTAAAGTAGAAGTATCCCATACCCTAGAAGATTTTAAAATTATATAAACAAACAAACCTATGTCTACTATACACATTCGACCTAAAAGTATCCTGGTGATTACATAGGACTTAGTTCTAACATAAATTATTAAAATATCCTTGAGGTCTATTTTTGACATAAAAATATCCTGGTAACCTAGAAGATTCTAAAATTATATAAGCAAACGAGCCTATTCTATTATACACATTCGATGTAGAAGTATCCCAGTGATTACATAGGATTTGGTTCTAACATAAATTACTAAAATATCCCTAACATCTGCCTTTGACATAGAAGTATCCCGATAAGTGTAAAGGACTCCACAACTCTATTAAAAGACAACCTATCCCTATTATGCATCTTCACAAATATGTAAAGGACTAGATTCTATAAAAAATTACCAAAATACCCCTAAGGATACCTTGGACCTATAAGTATCCCAACCTAGAGGGCTGGATAACATCATAAATAAACAAACCTATTCCTACTTACACATTCAACATAGAAGTATCTCGGCGATCATGTAACAGTTAAAGAAATTATTAAAATACCTCTAAGATATACCTTAGACCTATAAGTACCTAGATAACCTAAAGGACTAAAAAATGATATGAAATGATAATTATGCCCTCAATGAGTAATTTAGTTATTAAAAGTAACCTAAAATGCAAAAATTACTAGTAGATCCCTAAACTTTTCAAAATTACATTTCATACCCTAACAAAAAATCAAAAGAATAAGTTAAAACAATTTCCATACCCCTTTAAAAGAGGAGAGGAATGCTAGAAATATTCTTAAAGTATCAAAGTTATCATGTTATCTCTAAAATATAAGATTTTCTAAATTATGACCCTTAAAATTTTTTAATTTTACAATTTAGTCCTTACAAAATAAACTCATAATTAAACATAAAATATATTACAAAAAATTATGGAAATCATACCAAAGATCAAAATATCAATTTGGCCAAGCACCTATGGCCTGAAAACAAAAAATTTGCAATTTTACAAACAAGTCCATAAAATTTCTAAAATTGCGTTTCATATGCTAATGAAAAATCGAAAGAATACGAAAAGTTTTAATAATTTCTACTTCCCTATGGTAGACCGTAGAAATGCTAGAAATATTTCAAAATGACCAAAATACCCTTAAATGAATTATTTTTTAATTAATTTAAAACTTTTCTATTTTTTTCAATTTAGTCCCTATATAAGAAAAAATCAAAAATTTACACAAAACACATCATGAAAAATCACAAAAACCACACCAAAAATCATGAAAATGATTCAGTTAAACACTATGGCCATAAAATAATTTTTTTTTCATTTTGCAAAATAGTCCTCAAACTTTTTAAAATTGCAAAAAGGTTCGTAAAATGTTAAAAATGGCTAAAACATGTTAGAAAATGCAAGAAACAATCCTTTAAAGACACCTAAGGCTTTTGGCCAATCAAGAGTGGCCTTAAAAAGTATTTTCAGTACTTTACAACTTACTCCTCAGATTTCTTAATATTATGAATTAGTCTAAAAAACATAAAATCATCATGAAATTAAGCATAAAAACATCATCAAAATATCCATTAGATTTAGCCAAGCGTGGAAAACAAACATACATCAATATTTTCCAACAAAACATCATGAAAATAACCAGGAATAAATATCATCAAACTTGCATAGAAAAATAAAATCATAAAAAAAATGAAAGAAGTGGGGGAAAATAAGGAAAAAATAAACATAGAAATAGAACAATTCCGAAGGGGGGATAAACAAGAACAAGAGATATCCACCAAAGAAGATCCTCTTCTTCTCTTTTCTTGGAGGAAAAAGTGGATTAAAAATATAAATATATTTATCAACATATCAACATGAAAATATTAAGAAAAACAATATAAACATGAATATGTATATATAAAAGAAAATCAACACCATATTAAGAATAACAACATTTCATAAAAAAATTAAATTATAATTAAAAAAACTTAAATGTAGCAATAAAATTTAAGAATTTTTCATAGTCAACATGTTTAGCCTTTCAACATGGATGAAAATCCATGAGCTTTAACATGATTTTCACTCACAAATAGGAAGGGAAATAAATCAAACAAACAAAAACTAGAGAAATTAAGTGTTACCTTAAAAAAAAAAGCTTGAAAACTAAGTAAATTATTTTTTTAGTGTTTTTCTTCCAAATAGCTAAAGCCTTTATTTTGGAACAATCTTCCCCTATTTATAGCAGAAGAATTTGGCCAAAGTGTTGGAGCAAACACCTTAGCCAAAAGTCTTCTATGATTTTCTAATTTTTTTCTTTTTTATTTTTATTGTACACCTATTTTGATTTTATTTAAATTAATGGTTTTATTCATTTTGTGACTTATGTCATCCATGACATCATTAAGCTCTAGAGAATTTTAGATGATATTTCTATAATAAAATTATAACATAAGAATCAATTAGAAGGATTAAATTATAAAAATAAAAAGTTATGTATTTAAAATAAAATTTCGCATGATTAATTCAATTTAATCTAATAACAAAATCAATTTTAATTTTCAAGAAAGTAATAATTAAAATGCCTAAACTCATAAAATTTTATAGAAAAACCTTATTGTTATATGTAAAAAAATGCAAAATTCATAAAATAAATTGAATTTTGGAAAACTAATTTAATGCAAATTAAACAAAAATGTTTGAAGAATTTTCAGAGTTATAAACTTAAAACAATATTAACAAAAAAATTTACGTAATAAAAAACTTTGTAGCTTGGAAATAAGAAAATTCTAAAAAATGCAAAAGTCATAAAATAAATTGAATTTTGAAAAAATGATTTACTGTGGATTTAATGAAAATATGTAAAGAATTTTAAAAATTACAAACTCAGAAAAATCTTCCCGAAAATTTATGGAGTAGAAAACTCCATATCTTGAAAACATGAAAATTTTAAAAATATGTTCAAATTTATAAAAATGAATTTTATTCAACACGTTAATCAAAATATTAATTTATAAAAATAATAAATAAGAAAACTTAAAATCAATTTTTATCAAAAAAACTTTACGAGTATGATACTCGCGGTACTGTAAAAATTCAAAATGAATTACTAAAATGGACAATTGACACCTCATGGTATAAAATGCAAATATGAATTTTTTCTTGAATATTTTTTATTTTGTAGACTGTATATTGGCATAAATACCACATTGGTATCAATAAAAATATAAGATCAACTTCCCAACTTTTATGAAAATTTCTGAAAATTTCCTAAAAATGCAAAATTTAGCTGTGATAACATCTACAAAATAAATTTCAAAATTTCACTAGTATAAAATTAAAAGATAATTATTTTACCTTAATACTTGCCTTTTTTTAATTAGATTTGCATTCTAGCTTGAAATGGCATTAATTTTGTCACGTACACCTACGGTCATTTAAGCACAACTAAATTGGTCTTGAAAATGTCCATTCCACCTAAAGGAAATTTACCCCTACTAGGATAGGTACTTAATTTTCTATCCTAGATATATATTTTCTTAGATTATTAAGGAATGGGCCTGGATAAAATTTGGTGGCTACACGGCCTTTCCCAATTTGGAGTCAATTTTCCTCAAGCATCTTTATGAATTGGGAGTATTTGTTCGAGTGCTAAGTCACCTTCTCAGTACTTATGAAGATGGACCCTTTTGTTATATAGGCTTTTATCATAGGCTTTTGATACATCTGCCCATGACAGATGGCTTTTATTCTTTTTTGGTCGAAAGATTAAGCTGGTTACATCGGTTCTTAACCCATTTAGCTTTTTTGAGTTATAATTCCATCAAGAGTTTGATTAAGGGGATTTCAACCTTGATAAGTAGAATAACCTGTATGCCTAAACTAGGGAGAATGAGGTAGCACTTATAAAAGTTTGAAATGCTATGCCATAGTTATGCAATGCAAAAGGCATTTTCATGCCAATCTTTATATGTTTTAATCATCTTTTCAGCTATTTTGTAACATTCTCAGTGGCTGCTTTGACTACCCAATTCATTTTCAGGCAGTATGGCACCAAGTTATGATGTTGAATTTTGAATTGGGAATAAACTACTTGCATCATCTTGTTTTTTAAGTTGTGTGCATTATTTGTAATAATTTGTCTAGGAAGCCTATATCTGCAAATGATCTTATTTCATAAATTCTCACATAATGCATTTGGTGAGATTGACATAAGAAGCCGTTTCTACCTATTTGGTGAAATAATCAAAAGCAACCAAAATGAAACAAAGCCCATTAAAAGCCTTAAGGGTGATTGGTCCTATCATGCCCATGCCCCACATAGAAAAAGGCCACAAGGCTATCGTAACATGTAAAAGTAATGACAAGAAATGGATTTGTTTGCATAGAGTTGGCATCTGTGGCATTTCCAAGCAAGATTAATGCAATCCTTTTCGAGAGTCAACCAATAATAGCCTGATAATAAAACTTGTTTCACTATTTAGTGTCCATTAGCATGTGTACGTATATTCTTTCATGAACTTTTTTGAGAATTCTTTTGGCTTTAGAGGCATCCGCACATTGGAGCAATACCTGATCTCGACCTTTCTTGTATAAAATTCCACCAAACAAAATAAAAGCTTGTAGCTATTCCTTGAATGGATTTTTTGTCAATTTTGGTAGCACATTTTAGGTATTGTTGATCTTTGATGTATTAAAAGATGTCATGATACCTTGGCAAGCTATCCTTCTCCCTTTCAACATTTTAACAATGTGTAAGATTTGTCTAGATGCTCATCTAAAAGGGAGTAACATTCGATTCTTGATTAACTTTGAACATGGGTGACAAAGTGGTCAAGACATAAACTATTCGATTCTTTTCTCGATGTAAGTACCAAAAGCTATTATCATCAAATTCTTTTTTGAGTTTTGAGATTAGCTTTTCATAATAAATCAGTTTAGATTTGCATATTTTCCATTATCCTTTTAGTTGGTAGGTGACTAAGGTCGAATATCTAAATATTTGCAAAGTCATGATACCTCTTTTAATGATGGCTTAGAGTCCCATGACACATGCTTTGTATTCAACTATATTGTTGGTACAATCAAAGTTTAATCTTATGGTGAAAGAGTAATAGTTCCTATCAAGAGAGATAAAAATTACCTTAACTCCATGCCACAATGCGTTTGAAGCTCCATCAAAGTACATATTCTAAGATGAACTACTATCGAAAGTGTCTTCAACCTCAGGTGTTCACATCAAGTCTTCATTAGGAAATTCAAAGCCTAAAGGTTAATAGTCATTTATTGCTAGGCTTGCTAAGAAATATACTATTGTGCTACCTTTGATGGCTTTCTGTTTCACATACACAATGTCATATTCAGAGATCAAGACTTACAATTTGGCTAACCTTTCTGACAAGGTAGGGGCCTTACATAAATATTTAATGGGATCAAGTTTTGTGATCACCCATGTGGTCTGGTATAGAATGTATTGTCTTAACCTTCGAGCTATCCGAGCTAGAGAATAACATAACTTCTTTACTACTGAATAGTTATTTTCATACTCCGTAATTTTCTTACTCAAATAGTAGATAGCATATTCCTACTTACTTATCTAATCATGTTGACCCAATACACAGGCCATTGATTTATCAAAAACTAATAGATATAGGATTAAAGGTCAACCGCACACTAGTGGCACAAGTACTAGAGGGTTTGAAAGGTAATGTTTAACTTTATCGATGGTTTATTACCATTTTTTATTCTATTCTCTGGGATTTTGTTTTCAAAGTAATTGAAAGATTGGATTGCATTTGTTGATCAGTAAAGACATAAATCAAGCTATGTAGTTAAACCTTTCCAAGAACCTTCTCATTTCTTTTTGGGTTTGAGGCGATGATAGGTTTTGAATGACCTTGACTTTGTCTAGATCAACTTATTCCTTTTTCACTCATAATGAAGTCTAATAGCTTGTCAGATGTGCACCAAATTTCATAGGATTTAGCTTAAGCTAGTATTTGCGAAGTCATTTGAAGAGTTTTTTGCAAATTTGCAATGTGTTTACTCTCTTTTGGCAATTTAGTAATCATATTGTCCATACAGATCTCTATTTTTTTATGCATGAGATCATGGAATAATGATAGTATTGCCCTTTGATAAGTTGCCCTAGCATTCTTGAGCCAAAAAATACCCCACATGGTCACGAAAATGGCTTTTTCTATGTCTCCAACTGCCATTTTAACCTAGCTGTAACCTAAAAATCCATCCATGAAGGAAAATAATGCATATTTGGTGGTGTTGATTATAAGGGTGTTGATGTAAGAAAAAGGAAATTATCTTTTTGCTGGCTCGGTTCAGGTCTCTAAATCTACACATATTCACACCTTGCCATATATTTTAGGGATGTGACTATATTGGCTACCCATTTAGGATATTTAGCTACTTTGAGAAATCCTATCTCAAATTGCTTTTTTACTTGCTCTTTGATCTTTAAAAGCATCTCTGGTTTCATCCTTTTAAGTTTTTGTTACATAGGCTTGCATCCAAGTTTGAAGGGGAAGTTTATGGACCACAATATTGGTGTCTAATCCGAGCATGTCCTAATAGGACCAAGTGAACACATCTTTATATTCTTAGAGGAGATTTATCAGTTTAATTTAGGTTAATGGGTTTATAGAGGTTTTAATTTTGACTTTTTTTTTATCTTCTCATATTTTTAGGTTTATGGTCTTAGTGGATTCTTCATAAGGCGATATCCATTTTTCTTCTTGTTTAATTAATCTCAACATGTTTGAAGGTACAAGGTTCTTTTTAGAATCCCCTTTGAGCCTAACCTCCCCGATGCAGATTGATTGCTTAAAAGTGATATCCAAAATCTCAGTATGAATATATTCACATCACTTTCATTTGGGTACCTAAAAATATGGAAAAGTATAATATAAGTGGAAAAATATGTAGAAGAAGATCTAAAAGTTGGCAAGAACTATGAAAATGGACATAAAAGATGAAATGCATAATGTTTAGTCATTTTTATTGATAATACTTAATAAAAGGATGCCCATACAAAAAATCTTATAATGCTCTTAGGTGAAAGCATGTAGGTTTAGTTCATAGCATATTTTAAAATAGACTTGAATAGTTTAGGAATCTCAATTTTAGTTCAAACACTTGAAGCAAATCTTGGAAAGCACAGACTAGTCTCTGGATCCATTGTTGACATTTTTAGCTCATCAGTCGCATTAATGGAGAGATCTTAAAATGCCTTATTCAGAATGAATGCAACATTCTTGAGCCAAAATTCACACATCCTCTCAAATAAGAACTTTCCTTAAGCTATGGAAATAACATTGATTCACACCCCAAGTCTTATCCTAATAGACAGCCTATCCTTTTCTCATGGTTTTTTTGAGCTTGTTTTCTTTTTTTTGTTGTGCACTGAGCTTAAACTCTGACCTTTTTTTGTCGATCTAGTTAATAACTTTTAGGGCTTTAGCAATTCCCTGGAGATGTTTTTCGAGTCCTTTTCTAACCGAGTATCTTTATCGACAGTTAACTTTTAGACCTCTATGGTGTTTCTCGATAGTTGAGACTTAACCATTGGCAACCCTTCTTTGACATAAGTGACATTAACAAACTCAACAGACTGAAATGAGGATTCTAAAACATTTTCATTAGGTTTGATATATGGAATATCAGTTAAGGTAGTAGCAATAACATCTTCTTCTCCTTTTATGTTGACAATTTTATTTGTAATGATGAATTTTAACTTTTAATGCCGTGGTGATGTTATTGCATCTATAGAATGAATCCAAGGCCTTCCAACAAGTAGTTATTTGTTAGAGCGGTGTTTATCACATGAAAGTTTACTTCATAAGTGTATGGGCCAATTTAAAGTGGAACGGTGATGTTTCCCATGACATTTCTAAATATTCCATCAAATGCTTTTATAACCCTACAACTATTTTGGATATGAGACGCGTCAATGAGCAGTTTGTTCAAGCATAATATGGGCTTTACATGCCGTGCTTACCCATTATCAATAAGCACCTTAGGCAATGTATTGCCTTTGTAGTATATGGTGATGTGGAGGGCTTTATAGTTTCCCTTTCTTCCGTAAAGGATTTCATTATTGCTAAAAGATATATAGTTGTTAATAGTGATGTTGCTAACTAGATAACCCAACTGGCCTATCAGGATGTTAGGAGGGAAATATGCCTTATTCAAGACCTTTGGTAGAGCATTCCTATGAGCTTCGGAGTTCAATAATAGTGACCGCATACATATCTTGGCAGGTTGCTTATTCAACTAATCAACAATGTTGTATTCACTATGTTTGATGAACTTTAGGAATTCTATAGATTCTTTCTCAATCATTGGCTCTTTGACAACCATCAGATCTGATCTTTTTTTTTTTTGCAGACTTCGGTGCTTTAGGGATTGAGTAGTGTTTTTTTGTTAAGTTTCACTTTTTGATGCAGCTGCAACATAACATCTACCACTTTGATTTAAATGGCCAACCTTAAGAGGTCAACTTTTGCTACTTGTTGACTAAATTTTTCAATAACTAAAGTTTTTCTTTTGTATTTGTAGGGAATCGCCTTATTGTCTTTATAAGGGAAAAGTGATGGAAGCTAAATAATCATCTTTGGCATAGGTTGAATAGGGGCAACTTTAATACTTGGTTATAAAAAAAGACCAATGGCCTTTCAGCCCTGTAAGGAGGATTTTTCCTATCCCTTTATGTGGTGTTGATAGATGGTATGACATTTATTAACTTGGTATGTGATGCTTGCTTTTTATCATAGAATTCAGTGCTGCCCTCATTCATTATTCTTTGAACCATAGCAAGGAATTCTTTGCACGTTTGAAAAGTGTGGCCGTAGATGGTACAGAAAGCACAAAAGTCATCAGCTCCTTCTTCTGTCCTTTTGGCCTTGTTAACCAATTTTGCTTGTACTAGAATTTGCCAAACCAGTTTCATTAGCATCTTGACCTCCTATATGCTCTGTATGATCTCACAGTCATCTTCAATACCTATTTTGTTCACATCTAATTCAGTCTGAGCTCAGATGAGCTGGTTTCAACACTAGCTTTTGACCATTATTTAGCCCTAGCCTTTTCTTTTCCTTTCCCTTTAAAGGTATTTCTTTTGTCTGAGTCACTTTTCATAGCCTCGTCAATTATTCCACACAATATGACTACATTTGCCAAGTTCTTTGGGATGCTCTTTACTATCTTTTCATAATAAGGGGCTAGCAATGTGTCAACGAATCTAACATCTTTTTCTCTATTAATAACGAGTGAATTTGGGCAGCCTCTTTTATCCACCTTAGAGAGTATTAGTAAAAGCTTTCATCAGCTCTCTTTTCCATTCTCATAAGAGAAAACCAATTTGAAACCTAGTTGGTGGGAGGTTAATCCTTATCTACGGCACTAATAGATAGATTGGTGTATTTGGCTTGCTCCTCATAGAACTTAATTTTAAACCGATCCATCATCCCTTAGACCATCTCTAAGAAAAATGGGCAATGTTATAGAATATACCCTCAATCGTAACGTAACAAAATAATTTAGTGGTTTTTTTTACTTTAGTTTTCAACATCAACACTATTCCAACCTTCATAAAATCTCATCATACCTTGCTTATCGGTGTCTTGACTTCTTTAATGCTTTTTTTGACCTAGCAATTTTTCCTATCGATCACCATATTCACTTTTAGCTTAACATGGTTAGAAAGCAGATTAACTACAACATTAGGTCAAAGCCCTTGTTCAACCTTAATCATGCGTTTTTCTAATAGACTCTATGCGTTTCTCTTGAACAAGGTGTAATTCTCAATAGAGTGACTTTATGCTTCAACGTGGTACTCACAATAAGCATTCTCATCATACCATTTGGGATATGAAGGTGATCTTGGATTTATGAATATTGGGGCCACTAGCTAACTAGCTAATAGATAGGAGTAAATATCTTTGTAGGAGTAAGGAAGTGGGTCAAAGTGCCCTTTTTTCTGAGGTGCTTATTGATTATTGAAGCTCTTGCATTGCTCGCATTGTGCACTTTAAGCAATGTTTTGAAAGAGATTCGATGTGAAACTCATTGCTAGAGCAAACCTGACAAATTAGATAGGTTACTGGTGAGTAGGAGTTATAACCCAGATTCAACATGTTTAAGAAGTATATACCATATTCTAGTGTGGATTCCGAATGAATTTACCAAGACTTTCACTAAAAGCAGTCACCTTTTTTTCTTTATCTTTGGCCGCTGACTTTTTGATTAACCCGGATGATTCTTCAATGGATATCTTGCCATTTTTATTGCATCATCGATCATTTTCCCAATATAACCATGTCAGCAAAATTCTTCGTGGCATTTTCTACCAAGCTGTAATAGTAGGGAGCTCGTAGAGTGTTGATAAACATGACTGTCATCTTAATCTTGATTAAAAGAGGGTCAACTTAAGCTGCTTCTTCTCTCCCTCTCTGAGTATACTACTTGAAGCACTTAGAGGCTTTTTTTTCTATATTCATGAGGGAGAGATGATCTGAGACCTAGCAAGATATGCATTGATATTGATCAAGGAAAGCACGGGCCAAATCTACCTATATTCAAATTCTTATGAGATCAAGCCTTATATACCAATGGATGGCTACCCCAGTTAGGCTATCCTAGAAGTAGTGAATTAACAACTTTCCATTCTCCTCATATCTAGCCATCTTGCAACAGTACATTCGAAGGGGAACAAAGGGGTTTGTAGTGCCATTATACTTTTTGAAATCTGACATTATGAATTTAGGTGGGATAACAAAACGGGAAACTAGTTCCAAAGATTTGGCATCCATATTACCATACTTATTCAAATCAATATCTATTAGGACGCTAACCTCACTATGGAGTGTGGTAGGAATCTTATGCAAATGCATGTGCATGATGTGTGTAGGGTAGATAATCAAACCTTTGTTTTACCTCCATATTACCATACTTATTCAAATCAATATCTATTTAAGAACAAAGTAATCCCTGACAATCATAAAACAAAAACCACAAAAGATAAAAGGTAAGTAGATAAAGATAAAAGGCGATTATAGCTAAACAATAATGGAAACCAAAAACCCAAATCTGAGTGAGACATAGCTAATCATAGTCCTAACTCTCTAAGAAGTCCACAATAAAGTTGCTAAGCTATCTTTATGTACCCTTTTTCACAATCCAAAAGGAATGCAAACAACTTAAAAAAAATATGGTATGATTATGTTGGTTGGAGCCTTTGGGTTATCCCTTGATCACTATCTAAATTAGGCATAATAATATGAAAGGGAGTAAGACTGTCGGACGAATCGCTCATTCAACTAGTCTCAAAAGGCTATTATGAGGTAACTATAAATTTGAAGTTTCCACTGATCATTTCAGGCTAGGAAGGATTGGATGCCTATTAAAACATCGATTTTGAGGTTTGCCAAGTCTAGAGATTCATTAATTAGGTGGGAGTTTGTTACGCGAAAGGAATGATTAGCACCCCATGACACCTGAAATCGATACCCACTAATCATGTCTCGCTTTGGTTTTAGTTTAATCAATTTGACTTTATCATTATTTTGAAATAATCCCCTTTAATGCACAAATTTTTGTGAAAATTGTACAGGTTTTGAAAGAAAATTCAAATTACTTGTGTATTTTGGAGGTGTAGGGAACATAGGGATTTTTTATGCAAATAATTTTCAGATTAAATTTTAAAAATTTGAATAATATGTGTCAGGCATTGGAGAGATACCGATGGAAAACATTGCCTTGTAATTTTTTAAAACAATTTTAAGATATGAATGCACAAATGGTTATTACAAAAGAGAAATATGTTAGTAAGATGAAAAATATAATAAAGTTACATAAAAATAAATGCATAAAAAACATAAAAAAGATGGATGACTAGAATGTATCTTGTTATTGTCTTCAATTATTGAGGAATAACCAGAATCATAATTTTGAGATGCATTTGGATTCAATGATAATTTTGGGGACAAAAAGAATGGGTTTTGGTTAATGAATCTGAGGATGTCTAAGAGAGAAGATTTCTGAAATTTGAAAAGCGAGGTTGAAGTATCCCCTCAGAGGTGAGGTTGGAGTGTACCAAATGGCGATGATTTCGGAGGTGTTCAAAAACAAGTTTTGATTAAAAGACCTGGGAAATTTTAGGAGAAAGAGAATTTAGATTTTAGGTGAAAAGCGAGATTAGTGTATCCTCTCAAAAAGTGGGGTTAGAATATCCCCAAAGGTGAAAATTTTAGATGTGTTTTAAAAAAGTTTTGATTAATGGTCTCAAGAAGGTCTGGGAAAGAGAAAATTCAAGTTTTAAATGAAAAGTGGGGTAAGAGTATCTCCTCAAAAAGTGGGATTAGAGTATCCCCAAAGCTGAAAATTTTATATGTATTTTAAAAAGGTTTTGATTAAAGGTACCGAAAAGGTCTAGGAGAGAGAACATACAAGTTTCAAGTGAAAAGCAGGGTTAAAGTATCCCATCGAAGAAGTGGGGTTGCAGTATCCCCATTAACGAAAATTTTGATATTTATGGAGACAAGGAATATTTTAGGTGAAAAAGACATTTTGAAAATAGAACATAAGAATTTGAACAAAATTATCTTTTCATTTTAGCCTTGGTCTGAGCTTAAAGGGCTTGTGTTATGGTATGTGACCTAATGGGGAATCAATCAGATGCAAATTAAGATGTTTGAATGTCGATAAAGGTGGTTTGGAAAATTAAGTTAATTTTAATTCCAAAAACAAGGGACAGCATCACCTTGTCTCCCTTCATGAATTTATTTTGAGTTTATCTGAAGGTTTCAAGGGGTGAATGAGGTATCACTGGAAAGTTAACTTTAAGAGGAGTAATATAAAAATATTCCAAGAATTACAGAAAATCATTTTCTAGGTGAATTAATTTTCAAAGTTGGATTTTGAACAAAACTGACAGCATGTGTAAGGAAAAAGGCATAATGGAATTTGGAAAATCATCCCAGACTCATTAGATATCAGTAAATCACAAATGATACCTTTCTAGAAAGGGGATTTCACAATATTTCTGGGAAAAATATTTTAAAAATTTAGAAAAAATCATTTGGTGGGCTAAAATGGCCCAAACAGAATGTGGCTTGTTGGTTCTAGGGGTTCCAGACAGTGAAGGTTTGAAAAATCATAATTTCCTCATCCAAGATGGTTCGGTTGTTAGAAAGGTAATTCGATGTTTTTTTAAGAAAAAATATCAAAAAATTTAAGCAAAATGTGTTTGGGTTCCAAAATAATTTTTTAAATGGTGGGCACAATGCTACCAAAGCAAAAATAGTGGAGTATTTTGGTATTTTCAAGTTTCTTAAGACTAAACTCAAACCTTGGATGTTTGAATGTCCATGGTAGAAAAGAGAGGGTGACATGGGCATCATGAATTCAATTCACAATCCCTGAGTAGTTTGGGATGATGAAACAATTTGTTGACCATGCTATAAATAAGAGACCCAAACTTAAGATTTTGAAAAATGAAAGGGATATCTTTCTTTTGAAAAATAGCATTTTGGAGTTCATTTAACCATGAATCCAGACCTAGAAAGCTTGATTTATCCCCAAGATTGGAGGACTAATTTTTGTGAAAACATTAAATCCCTATTATTCTTCATTTGTTGGAGGTAACATGAATTTAACTTGGGGTTTTTTTAAATTAGAATTTTACTATCAACAGGCAAACATGTTAAGAACAAAATATGACACACATGAAAATGAATATATATATATGGCATATTTAAACAAAAAGATGATGTTTTGGGAAGGAAAAAATGGAAAAAAAATGCAAGGAAATAAGTAAGAATGATACATGGACATATTAATAACATAATGACAACAAGAATCATGTTATGAAAAATGATATGAACATGTTTAAACAAGGAGAAACATGCTAGAATTTTCAAAATTGACATTTTTATTCCATGGAACCTACCAAAATGCAAGAAAACGCATGAATATGCTCAAGACATGTAAAGGTGAACATTCAAGTATGACTTGAACATGTGTAGATGGATGAAACATGATAAGAAATGAATGAATATGGATTGTTATGATGGTGAAAATAAAACATGGTATGTTTGCTCATCTAAGCAACATCAAGGCATTAAGAAAGTCATCAAAATCCTGAGACTACCAGAACCAAGGCCACAATCATGCATGAGAAGACTAAAATGGACATGGTAACATAAAAAGGGTCACTAGGATGATGCAATTGTTGAAACAAGAAAATAAATAGAGTAAGAAGAAAATATACCAAAAGTTTCAAGCTTTAGCCTTTTTTTTTAAGTTGCAAAATTGGACTCACCTTTTTCACTCCTTTAATGTTGATTAGCAAGAAAGTGATGAAATGAATAAGCTTTTTAGTTATGGTGTTGATGGAGGGGAGTTTTGAGTGGAATAATGAGTGCAATGAAGGGTTTTGAAAGGGTTTTTAGTGGTGGTTTCAAAGAGCTAGGGAATGAAAAAGGGTTTTTGATATTTTGATGGCTGAAAAATATTGAAAGAATGTATAAAAGGGAGCGTTTCTTACTGAGAATGTGTGTGCATATTGTGTATATCATTCTATGTTACATTCTATATCTGTTGTAAAGTTGTCTCCTTTGAGCCATAATTGGCATATATAGCCATGTGAATATAAAGATAAAAGATGTAAAAAAAATAAGGGTATTATAGGGTTTTAGTGCATGTATCTCATGCAAGGACAAAGTATGATGCTTAACTACCATTCAAACTCATTGGTTTGCTTAGCAAAAACAATAGATCAAGGCCACTTTATGCAGTTAAGCATTAAGAAAAATCAATCTTACCCTTTAGCAACTTGCATAATGTCATAAAATGTCCCTTGTCATGGCTATTTAGGCCTCAAAAGTTTGTTCAAATGCAATCACAAGTCCAAAGCTAAGGCCTAGTATGAATTTTGATGATTTTTAGTGTGAAAAAAATTTTTAAATCAGATTTTTAGATCAATGGTGCAAAGGCTGAAAATGGTTCAAACTAGGTAAAAATGCCTTGGTGTATTGATATAGAGCATTTCATATCAATATACAAGGCAAAATTTGCCTACTAGTATTGATACAATGAAGTTTGTATAAATACCAAAAAAATTCCTAGTCTCAAGATTTGGAGATCTATATCAATACTGCAAAGGCCTGTATCGATACTCTTACTTGTGTTTCGATGCATATGGCCAAAAAACAAGATTTTAGCTACATGTGGCCTGTATCGATACAAACATGCCAAGTATCAATACCGAACCCTCTTGTATCGGTACCACATGTGAAAATTCAAATGTTTAGTGATGTGAAAGCTTGGTGTCAATACCTACGCATCATTGTGACTTGCACATACCCAAGGCTCTCGGAATACTTCACCTTGGTCAGAAATTATGGGAGACTGTCCTACGCTCATCCAAATAACTCCAAGGATGCCTAAAATAGTTACCTTCATTGCCTTAGATGACGGCCTGGATAGAATAAGGTGTCTACAAATACATTCTAGGTTTTTGCCCAAATGAATTAATATAATGTGTAATGTATCAATACATCTTGTATTTTTTTCCAATTCGTGTCATTTTTACCCATTTGCACCATGACATTAAACACAAATTTGGTCATGGCTTTGGCACCAAAAATCATCCAAATTCATACTAGGCCTCAGCATTGGACTTGTGATTGGTTCAATTATAATTTTTAAGGCCCAAATAGACATGACTGGGGACATATCCATGACTTAATTCAATTTGTTAGAGGGTAACCTTAGACTTTCTCATGGTTCAGCTACATAAAATGGTGAACAAGCCAATGAATTTGAATTGCAGCTGAGCATAGTACCTTGTCCACATTTAAAGTACATACACAAAAACCATAACACCCCTACTTTTTTCTTTTTGTCTTCACTATTCATGTTGCCATATAAACAATATTCTTAGCAGACTTCAGGGGAATTCACAGGCAGTTTGAACACATTCTTGAGCCATAAAAGACCTAAAACACTTCTTATGTTCGTAGTTCACCATACCACCTCAAAGAAAAACCTTTAAAACACCATTTTAAGCCACTTTTGCTTGCTTTTCTTCTCGCTGACTCATAGTAAGTAAGAAATAGCTTCAAAGGCAACATTTTTGCTTGGAAAAACTTCATATTTTTGGAGGAAAACCTGTTGGAGCTCTTGTTGGTATATTTTCTTGGCTTGTTTCTTTATTTTGTTGCCATTTTCATGATTTTGCCATGGTAGTGACACTTTTATGCAACCATGACCTATTGTAGATTCCAAGCATTTTTCTTGATTGCTTGTCATGCACTCATGTGTAAAAATCATATAGTTATGTTAATCTCATGGAAACATCATCTTTTATGTTCATATCATGTTCTATGCCTCCATAAACTTATGTTGGCATGTTTATGCATTTTTTTTGCCTAAAAAATCATATTTTTGTGTTTTCATGAAATTTCCATCTTTTGTTCATGTCATGAAAGCATTCTCCTTCATGCTCATGCAATGTTTTTGCCTCTAAAAGCACATTTTAACATGTTCATTCATTTTGCCTACCTAACTCATGTCTTTAAGTTGTCATTGAAATTTCGAGCCTATGTTTATGTCATGGAAACATCATCTTTTATGTTCATATCATGTTCTATGTCTCCATAAACTTATGTTAGTATGCTTACGCATTTTTATTGCCTAAAAAAATCTTGTTTTTATGCTATCATGAAATTTCCATCTTTTGTTCGTCTCATGAAAGCATTCTTTTTCATGCTCATATCATGTTTTATTCTTCTATAAGCACATTTTAATATGTTCATGCATTTTTCTTACCAAAAAAATCACATCCTTATGCTGTCATTGCGATTTCCAACACATGCTCATGCCATGAAAATATTTTTCTTCATACTCGTACCATGTTTCATGTCCAAATAAACATATTTTAATATCTTTATGCATCTTCTAGATCATCGCCATGCATTTTGTCATCTCTTTCATACCAAAATGTCATCTTTGTTTGCTTAAACATGTTTTTTATGTTTATTTGTTATAAACATCATATTTAGTTCATATGCTTGCTTTTCAATATGCTTGTTTCTTGTCAATATGCTTTTATTATTCCAAGTTGATTGTGCCTTGCTCTTTTGCCTAGAGTCGTTTCATTTATTACATTGTTAATGGGCTAGTTAATTGTCCCAAACTACTTCAGGATTGTATAAATGAGCTCATAAAGCCCATGTCACTCATTCCCTTTTGCCATTAATGTTCGAATATCTATGGCCCAAGTTTAGTCCTAAGAAACCCAAAGAAATAGAAAATCCCCTATTTTGCCCTAATAACACTGCAGTTATGTATTTAAAAATCATTTTTGAACCATAAACCATTTTTCTAAATTTTTTTAATATTTTTGAATAAAAGAAAATTGAATTAGCTTTCCAATAATATCTTGTTTACCCTTGGATCATTCTAGATGAAGGAGTTAGGAGTTTTTGAGTAAAGGTTGTCTAGAACCCTTTGAATCAATAGTTTGCATTTTGTTTGGGCCATTTCAGTCTGCGACATGATTCATCTGAATTTTAAAAATATTTTCTCTAAAAATTTTTTGAAATTCCTTGTATAGAAATATATCATTTGTGATTCAAATATTCCATGAGTTGGGAATGATTTTTCAAATTTTGCTACACCATTTCCCCTACGCATGCTATCAGCATCGCATTAGACCCAACTTCAAAAATTATTTCCACTTAGAAGCAATTTTTTGAGATTTTTAGAATATTTTTATATTAACCTTTATCAAGTTGCCTTTCCAATGGTACCTTACTTGACCATTGGAACCTTTAAATTTGCTTGAAGTAAAATAAAAAAGGGGGACAGTGCAATGCTATCCCTTATTTTTGACATTGGTCCAGATTAGTTCATTTTCTTTGAATCCCAATGTATGGCATTCAGATACCCCCATGTGATCTCGATCCACCCTATTGAGTCTAAAAAAAATGCGTCATCCCCCATAGGCTTAAATCAAGGCATAATTAGTCATTGCTTTATCACCTCTATTTTATCAATTTCTTTTAACTTAAAAATCACTTATTTTGTCAAGGATTGTCAAAATGTTACCTTGTCAAGAAATTATGAATTTTTATCAAATCAAGTCCTTTAAGCATATCTATCCAAAAATATTAAAGTTTCAGTCCATGAGGATACTTTAACCTTATCTTTCAAGTAGATACTCCAAGCTCGCTTTTTAAAATTTTTCAAAAAAAAAATAAATTTTCTCTCTCGGGGACCTCTTTGGACTTTTGTAAAATTTAAACCTGGTTTTCATACCCCAATTAATCAATGGATTGCAACACATCTCAAAATCATTGGCTTGGTTATTTCTAGATAACTGATTACAATTACGAGACACTTTTCATTTATCCCTCCATTTCCTTTTTGTTGCTTAGGGAGATATATTTTAAGCAATTATCTCATGTTATCATTTTACTAACATGTTTCCTTTTTTATGGTCATATTGCATTCATATTTTCGAAAGTCGATTTCAAAAAATCATGAAGGTAATCTTTCACGTCAATATCTCTACTGCTTGACATGAAAGATCAAATTTTTAAAATTAAATCTAAAGATTATTTTTAATAAAAAATGTTTATGTTCCCCACCTCTCCAATATGCATATGAGATTCAAATTTTCTTTAAAATTCATGTTTACTGTTTTATACAAAATTCATGCATTAAAAAGGAATTATATCAAATGATGGCAAGTTAAAACCCAAGAAACCAAAACAAAGTTAGGATATGGCTAGAATAGTATCGATTTTCAAGTGTCGCAGAGGAGTTTGTACCTCCTTAGGCATAACTAACTCCTGAACTCAAGCGCCAAATCTACGAACCGTGTAAACCATGGAATTGATGTCTTGAGCTTTGTAACT
>JBBYHL010308954.1:0-23741 GCA_038381835.1 Adansonia madagascariensis
ATGAGCACATTATGGGATTTAAAAGATATTGTTGCTTGACTTCAATTTTTGAAATTGAGTTTTTTCGAGTAACTTTCTTATCATTTTCATATTCAACTTTTTTCCTAATGAGTATGAACATGAGAAACATATATAAAGAAAATGGTCTATCAATGAACTCTCAATTATATGTGTTCAAGACGAAAAGAGATTAAAGAATGAGAAACTAGATTAAGTTAGCCTAGTGACTCAAGGTAAAAAGTGATAAATAGGTAAATGTGTTTTAAAGGTGAAAAAGGAAAAATGCCAATAGAGAAAATGGCATCAAGTCCTTCATTTTTTTCACTTAGACATATAAGGAAAGATTGCCTAAAGTATAAAAAGGACTTGAAAAATAAAGTTAAACTCAGTTTGTATGAATATCTTTTAGTAATATTTCTAATAATATATGGTGGTTGGGCTTATGTTCAATGAATTATATTTTTTTAACCATTTAAGGTTTTATAAAGTCAAGAAAGCAAAGGAAAGTGGAAGAAACATCTACCATAGAAATCGTTAAGCACTATCAGGATCATTTTTTAAATTAAGATTTGTTTTAAAACCTAAAAAAAGTTTTATCTTTTATTTTAAAAATCTTTCTTAATTAAAAGAGTTTTGAATTTAAATTTTTAAATTCTATTATTGAATTTTCAAGAGAATTTTCTATTAGATTTTCATCATTAACTTGGATCCTGACTGTGAGAATAAGTTTGTCAACTATTAACATGATTTCTGGTAGTAAAGATGTGCTATAAATAAAACTCCTTCAAAGTTGTGGTATAAAGATTATGTTACATCTCCATATAGAAATTTAGGAGAATTGACCATAATGGAGTTTTTGAAACCCTTGAGTTTGACATTTAAATTAGTTACATTAAGGAAAAAGCAAACTAACAAGTTCACTAAAGGGAGATAAAGAAAGCACTATAATATTTAGAGATCATACACCTTCCCCTAAGTTTATGGATTGATTCATTAAAACTGCTATTGATGTCTTTAGTAAAATGCCAACTAAATTATTTTTTTAAAATTTCTTAGAATTACGGAATAGTTAAAATCTAACTCAAGACATTTCAAACTTGGGTTGTCCAGTTAAAGTGAAGGCTGGATCCAGGAACAGTTAACAGTTATAGGTTATGCAATTAACTTAAAGGGGTAAAGGTCTTAAATATCTCTCATATTCAAATTAGAATTGTTAAAGCTAGAAAAATAAGTTTCTTATGAATCATGAGTCCAGTGGGAATGACTTTACTCATACGGTTAATATTGAGGAATAAATTATTTAGATTGATCTTTTGTAAAAAACTTGATTGTTTCTTAAAATAAACATATAAAATTAACTGGAGAGCAATCAAATCAAGTACAACCTTTACGATAGATCATTAATCTCACTAACTAAAGGTGTATAAAATGTACAAATGATTATAGAATTAAGAGATCCAATGGGCAAGAAACTAGCCATTTATATGACTCAATTGTATACCTATAAAAGTCTAATTTTGCTAATTAGACACAAAAATGATCTCATTTTCACTAGCCATGAATATTGAAAAATTCACGCTTTGGCAAAAAGCTATAATAAAAGAGAAGAAATCAATGGCTAATTATCCAATCTAGTAACTCTTTAAATTACCATTTGGTAATGTTAAATGTTATGAGGTTAGACTTGTGGACAATGGTTTCACTGAAGGGAGGTATTGATTACCATGGAACTTCTTCTCCATTTTTTTATAAAAGTTTCATTAAGAATTATCATAGCTTTTGTAGCTCATTTTTTGATTAAGAGTTACAATAAATGGTAAAGAAAACAACTTGCATGAATAGGGATCTTGAGAATATGCATAGATGATTCTACCTGAAGGTTTCTTTGAAAGATCAATATATAGACTAAAACAAGCATCCCACCAATGGTATGTAAAGTTTAACATTTATTAAAATGTTGATTATTGTTTATACCTTAAAATTAGTGGGAGTAAAGTCATAATTTTATTCTTATATATTGGTGATATTCTCCTTGCAAAAGTGATCCGGCTTTGTTGTATAAGACAAAGTTTTTCTTTCTCAAAACTTTGATATGAAGAATTTGAGTGAAACTTCATAGGCATAAAGATTCATAGAGATATGTCTGAAAAGACATTAAGTCCATCTTAAGAAGCCTATATCGAGATAGTTTTAGGAAGAATTAGGATACAAAGCTATTCACCTGCAAGGGCATAAATTGTAAAGAAAATATTTCAATTTGAGCCAATATCTCCAAATAGTTTGGAAAAAGAGCATATAAAAGGCATTAAATATGCATATAGTATTGTGAGCCTTATATATGATTAGGTTTATACAAAACTTGACATAAGGTTTATAGTAGAAGTGCTTGGCAGATATTAAAGTAATTCTGGCCTTGGACTATGAAAGCTGCCAAAGGAATTATGTTATAAAGTAATATCACAGGCAATAAGGTTGAGATATTTGATCTCTAGTTTGAAAGTTGTCAACAAAGCCATTAAAGATATATTATGACAACTCTTATGCAGTATACTTTTCTAAGAATGATAAAAGTGAGAGTCACAGCAAGCAAATAGATATAAAGTAGCTTGTTGGAGACTTTAAAAAGAAGCAAGAAGTGGATATCCAACACATCAGTATAAATTTAATGAATGGCCGATCCCATGACTAAAGCACTGTCGACAAAATAGTTTAAAATTCATGTGGATCATAAAGGGCTAATTAAATTTTGTCAAGATGTATTTTACCTTCTCTAATTGTGTTAATTTCACATTTTTAGAGTTTATGGACATGTTTTAGTTTGTGCATGTAAAGATTACATGTCAAGTGGACCTTGAATGATTATAGAACTTTTATTCATAAAGCACTATCTCATAAAATGCTTTTTTAGAGATGATCATGCATTGTAATACACGGAAGGGAATATTCATTTTAGAATCCTACTGCCATGATTCATGCTATGTGAATCGTTAATTGAGTTGGAGTTGGCCTAGAGTCACTTATGGCTATATTAAAGTTTTGGATTTGAACATCACTTATTTAAGTTCTTGGTTTATCATATGGGCCAAGTGGGAGAACGTTGGACTTTTTGTGGCCCACATGATAATTAAATGGACCAAGATAAATCTTTTAATTAATATTAAGGTGATATTATCTAGCAATTCTTATTCAGATTAACTATTCTATGGTAAGAGTTAAACTCTACTTCAGCAACTAATTAGAATACAGACTCCTTGATGGTAGAATACAACTTTAATTAGTTTTCTAGTATAAGTCCCTAGTCTAGTCTAAATAAATTACCTGTGTACCATCATAGGGTAATTATCAAGAAAAAAAATAGACTCAAAGACTTATATGGGCTATTCATCTTCATGTACTTGGAGCAAGGTTGCATTCTTGATCAACAATGGCTAAAGGTATGTTTTTATTTAAATTATTACAACTTCATCATATGATGCCAAATTCAGTTGTATATTGCTCTAAAAACAACTTTTCTTGTTTGAAACTATGAAATTGATAAAAAGAATCTTGCCTATACTTTGTAGGAAGAAACATTTTTTCAAAATCCTTTTTCATCTTTTCCTATGTCAAAATTTGATCCTTTCCTTCACAATCACTAAATTTTTTTAAATTTTTTTGCTAAATTAGGGCATGCTTCTTCAACTTGATGGCCAACAATTTGACTTTTTTGCATTTCAGAATGCTTTTGTAATAAAAGACACATTTGACTTTATCCAATCAATCAATGAAATCTTTAAATGTAATTAACTTTCAAAGTATGGAATGTCTACTTTAACACCATAATGTTTATGAAAGACATGATGCCTTTGGCTAAGTCGAGAAGGAGCCTTTTCATTACATGAATTGGATTCATCATTAAGAAAAAGATTAAACTCATTTTCCTCATTATTTTTTGAACCATGATGTTGATCATCATAGTGTGCAACTTAGAGATGTTTAAACTGTAGTTGGAATTATTACGCTTGCCTTGTCAATTAATCAACTTTGATATCACAAAAATCATGTTCAGAGGTAGCCATGTTGGCATTCTTACACTAAGATTGACCAAAACTAGCCAAAAAAAAGTTTAGCTTTTGATATCAATATGATGTTGGATAGAAAAAAAAACAAAAGAATAAGCACAGGACTTAGCTTAACATACTTGAGGAATCACCCATGATATATTAAGCATGAAAAAACTCAATCTTAAGTTACTATAAGAAGATATGGTATTCAATAAATAGCTTGCTTATAATCATCACAAAAATACTTATTTATACAAATTTTGGCAAAACCTCTTTCTCTTTTATAAGTATAAGCATTAACTAACAATAATTAAGATTACAAGAATCTAAACTATTTTCATTTTTTTTGTTTTAACAATAATGACTTTACAATTTTCTAAAATTTAAAAGTACAATCTTATTAATAAAGAAATATTTAAAGACTCTAGACCGATGATTCCATAAATCATACAACTCCCATTTATTATTTTTCATTACTTGAATACTCCCTCAATCTAACACAAAAAAACTTTCCTACATAGCTCTCATATAGGTGGGTTAATTTGATTGCCAAAATGAATATTTATGAGAAGAATAATTTTTAGATTAGATTGTATTAAAAAATAGTTCAGTTCTAGACTATCTTGAATACTTGATATTTGTTAAAATCTAGAAATAACATGAAATTTTATAAAAAGGTTTAGGTGCTTTTTACCTTAAGAAAACTTTTTATGTCTCATCCCCTCGTACATATACCATTTAAATTTACTATTTTATTTGAAATGTAGTTGGATATCTACCACAACCATCAGCTGAAGCCTTATTTACAATAAAACTTGGACATAGTCATTTTCTTATTAGAATGGCATTGGCTAACTTTTCTTGCTTGGGAAAAGCTATGCTAGCCATTTTGGAAAAGTTTGGATGGAATGAGGTTATATCATAAATGAAGACATGAAATAAAGTACCATCATCCTTGCATAGCTTTTCTTTTTTATTCATATGAGTACTCATGACTTTACAATCTTCCATATGGAACCTCTTGAGCATTTCCTTAGGATGTTTCTCATGACAGATGAAAACTTCATTATGGTTTACTTAATCTCCATTCTAATGAAGTAGATCATCAATCTGAGATCAGTCATCTCAAAATTCATCAATAAGACTCACATTGCTTCTTGTAACTTAGAGATCATCCACATAGAGAGAAATAATGAGAATGTTAACACCATAATGCTTGACATAAAGTGTAAATTCAGAAAGGCTTTTCTTAAAGCGTAAACAAATATTCATTAATTTTGCTATACTAAGCCCTCGGTTATTTTAAACCATAAATGGCCGGCCTTAGTCAATAAATGTTGTTTTCATGCCATTTTACCAAAAAAGCTTCAAGTTACTCAACATAAATCTCTTTATATAGAAATATATTGAAAAATGCCGACTTGACATTTATCCGGTACACTTTCCAACTCTTTTATGCCACAATAGCAAGTAGCAACCTTATTGTATCAAGTCTAGCCATCAGTGCAAACATTTCTGAGTAGGCCACACCAAAAAATTGAGCATAGCCTTTGACGACAAGCCTTGCCTTGTGTTTGTTGGTAGAGCCATAAGCATTCATCTTGGTTTTTGAACACCTATTTTACCTCAATCACTTTTTGATTCTTTAGTCTATCAACCAACTCCTAAATATTTTTTTCAATCATAGGTAGTTCTTCCTGCATTATCGTTATCCATTTTGGATCTTATTTTGCCTCCTCATACTTGACAAGCTCACATACTGCAATGTTATACCTTTCATAAAATTAAAGAGAAACCTAGGGCCTTAGATACGAGGTTCATCTAGCTGTTCATTTTGCTAATAATTAATATTCTAAATTACTTTTAGGTTTTCCTAGCTCTACTGCTCATTCTCCATGAAATGTACTTTTTTGCTAATCAACATGTTTCATATTTTTTGCTAAACTTTATAAATTTTGTTGTAACCCATAAAGATGCTTGGAATAGCTTTCTTATCTAGCTTGTCTCACTTAACTTGAACTGCATATGTAAAATACAAATAGCCAAACACTTTAAGAAACTACAATTAAAGTTTATACCTATATCAAGCCTTAAATGGCGTTTGATCCTTTATTGCTCTTGTGGGAAACTTGTTTTGAAGAAATACCACAGTGTTTGCTATTCTACCTAAAAATTCTTTGTTATTCTTTTTCATGCAGTATACACCTGGTTATCTCTATGATGGATCCGTTTCTTCTTTCACTAACTCCATTTTGTTGTCTAGGGGCCAGTCAACTGGTGTTTAGTACTAGCCTCTTCATGAAATAGATTAAACTGTTCTATGTATACCTTTTGCTTATCAAATCTTAGGTATTAAATCTTATAGACAGTTTGATTTTTAACATTTGCCTTTAATCTCCAAAAAACACCAGTAATTTTTGACTTAAATTAAAAAAAATCTAACACAATCTAGTTAGATCATTAATGGAAGCAATGTAATAGAGACCATTTTTGAGATAAGATGCCCTTTGAGGTCTTGACAAATCTGTATGGACCAGTGTAACTTCTAAGTTATTCTCAACCAATCTTCATAATGGTAGCTTAGTTAGCTTGCCATATTAATAAGCATGACAACGAGGTAGCTGTTCTTTGAGAGAAGCTAACTCTTGTGCCAATTTCTTTCTTTACATGTACAACACTCTTTGGTGATGAAAACAGCCTAATATTTTGTGCTAAATTTATTTGATGCTTTATAAGATAGGAAATGCAGCTTGCTTCTCCTCTATTGGATTAATAGTGAAGCTTTGCCTTTCATCTTAACTTTGAACATCTCATGACCAGCAGTATCTTTGATTAGGTAATGCTTATCTTCAAAAATTACTTTGAAGCCCTTTTCGTTCAATTAACTCATACTTAATAGATTTTGGTTAATTTCAGCAACATAAAGAACATCTAAGATAGTTTTAATACTTAAACAATTTTCAATTGCAACGGTGCCATTTCCTTTTACAATTAAGTACTTTCCATTACCAATTCTAACTTTTGTGATTGCAATGCTTCCTAGTTCTTTGAAAAGTTCTTGGTCATAAGTATACAATTGGTGCAACCACTATCAAAAAGCTAGTTTTCACTTGAGTTACTCCTAGAAAAACACATTTATACAAAAAGTTGATCATTTTCCTCTTGGTTGGCAATCTAAGCTTTAGTTTCTTGCCGATGACTTTTGCCTTTGCAAATTATAGTCTCATGACTTAATTGATTGCACTTATTATTTTTTGCATCATGCTTTTTCTAACACTTGTGTGGGTGAGTTTTACCACCATAATGTTGACATAAGGGAAATCTTTCTTTTTTGCTTCCACCATTACTACTGGTGTTATTTTTAATGTTTCGCCATTTGCAACTGAGTTTCTCTTACTCTTTCTTTCCTTGCCTTTGCCATCAATGATTCATTCTGATGTTTGGCTTTTAATGCTCCTTCAATTGCATCCTATCAAGGTAATCTTGGATAGATCCTGAACATTTTTTGTGGGAGGAATGGTTGTCTCAGACCTTGAGGCATGGTAATAAGATTTTTTTTGAATAATTCCTGAGTTAGAAAATTTAGAACCTAATAATCTTACCTTATTGATGATGCTCAAAAGTCTGTCAAAATATTCTTTGGTAGTGTCTTACTCTTTTATTTTTTGCTTCTTAAATTCCTAATCAAATTTAGCACTTGTATTCCTTTGATCCTTTCATCTCCTTAATATTCTTTTTTGAAATAGTCCCAGATAGACTTTAATAAATCAAGGTCATGACTTAGGAGAAAATTGTTGGTGAGATAGCAATAAATAAGCAGGTCTTTGCCTTTGATTTTGTGTCATTGTTTCTTTGTTATTTCGGATTTAAGCTAAGGTGGGATTGCTTGATAAGGCAGGAACTTCATAATCCTTCTTAATTGTTTCCCAAAGATTAGTACATCCAAGTAAGTCTCTATTCTCATAACCCACATCTAATAGTTATCTAATAGTTATCTCCATCAAAGATAGGAAAAGCAACAGAGGAAAAACTAGCTTTTTGCTTGCATGGCTTGAAAAATCCCATAAGAAAAGAGTTTTGGTACTAATTGTTGTTGGTTAAGGCAAAGTGCAATAAAAAAGACTTGAGAAAGAAAACAATAAGCACATGAATAAAGACAAGAAGAATTGAAACGGAAAACGTGTGTCCATTGAAACAATTCAAGCCTTTATATACATGCATAAATAATTGAAAATAAAGATCATGGTTGACTAACTCAGCCATGATCAAGTGCATAAGAACATGACTAACAACCACTAGATAATTAACTTCCTAAAAATTAGCTACTACGTCAACTAACCGCCAAAACATGTGCCATTAACACATGTTTGACAAATGAATTAAAAAAATAGGCCACATATAGTCCTAAGGCATATCAACAACACATCTTATAACCAAATTTCTCTGCCTCTTTAAAGTAATTAAAAATAAATAAATAAATAAATAAATAAGCCTTTCAATTTTGGATTAAGAATCCAGTTAAGATCTTGAATGTAAATCCCTCTTTCTAAGCTAAAACAACCTAAAATGCAATGGATAAAAAAACTAAATATATCATAAAGAAAAAAAAAGGTTGATCTTATCTTTGCGTAATTGCATAAAAGGTAATCTATTCTCAATCTTCTACTTATTTTTTTATACTTTTTTAATCTCAAGCATTCTCGATAGGCTCTCCTCTTGTTGCTATTTTTTCAAAGGCAATCCTAAATTTCATTCATGGAAAGTACATGTCTCCAATTGAGAAAAAGTATTTTTGCAAATAACCACATATCAAGACAAAAATGGGCTAGTCTCTCTAGCTACCCCAGTCTTACTTCAGGTAGCTTTGTAGGCCTATTTATAATCATAGGATTGTTGTATTCTTAGCCTTTCTTATCTTAGAAAACCATATTTTAGGAAGGCTCATTCAATCTTCCACAATTAAGATGATATCTTAGGATCAAGAGTTCAATCTACAACTAAGGTAACTATTATAGCTACTAATCCACCTAAAATCATCAATATTCAAGAGATTAACAATTCTAACCAAAGTAATGGTGATGAATCTAAAAAAGTTATAGAGGAAGTTCACTCACCATAGCCATTAGCATGAAGCTAGCTTGTTATATAGATTTCAGGGCATTTAGACTTACTGAAATCACATTTTCAAGATAAGGTGCCTTATAATATATATGTGCATAAAAAGCCAAACTCACACAATATTTGCGTGATGTATATATTGATATAATGATATCTATTAATAAAAAGATAACATGTATAAGATAACATACACTTTGTGTATATATATATATATATATATACCATTACTGATTAGTTGATTATTTATTATTTGTGTAAATCTTGATGAAAAGAGGTTGCCAATTATTACTAGAAAAAGTACTTTTCTTTTTCAACGTTTTTCAAGTAATATAAGGAAATTAATGCATTCAAACGTTGCTTCATGGCAGAGCTGGATAGGCATTGAATTAGGATTGAGGGTAGATAATTATGGAAGAAGAGAATGTCTTAGCTAGTAGATTTTTGCAGTCATGCCTTGCATAAACAAAAACTTTTGAGAATGGCTGGCCACATGGGTTGGGTTTGAAACACCACGTAGCATCTTGAGATACCCCTCCAATCTTCCTTATCACATTCATTCGATCTTTTACGTTACATTTGGTATCATTTTTAATATCACAATAACTTAATTATCAAGTTGACTTTATTAGTAAGGTGATATTATCACTCGTAATTTGGATAATAATCATTAATTCTTAGGAAGTACATATCGTTGTTCTTGGTATTACTAAAAATCGAATATTATTATGTTCAAAAGTACAAATGTAACCATGCTAATTGTAATAATTACACAAGCTAATGATTTAAATGTTATTAAAAAATAAATAATTTGTAAAATAAATATATTTATTAATAAATAAAGTAATATTTAAATTTTGATAAATTATGTTAGAAAAATACCTAATTACAACAAATACTATATTTATTAAAATCGTAACAAAAGAAAACAAGAAGATTACATTATATATAAATCATTAAAAAAGTTAAAAGAAAGCACTAATTAACTTTTGAATTTGATAAAATGGATATTGTTTGAAAATATAAAATTTATTATATAAAATAATATTATTTTAAGAGTAAACAAGTTTTTAATTCATATATTAAAAGGATAATATTGATTATAGTTAATTTTACATTTTAGTTCATCTTGGAGATAAAAATTTCTCATCCTTTTAATGGAAATTAGATTGCTCTCCAAGTCAGTAGTCTAATTAATCTTGGTTATCCAAAATCAATGTCATGTAGGATCGATGAATTCTTACAATTGAATTGCTCAAATTTTGAATTTATCTCTAAATTTCTTTTATTTGATTTAAAGATAGTTTGGATAACTCAGAGATCAACTCCTATAGTGAAACTATAAATTTTGAATATTGATTGGTCAAACCATGTGCATTATCTTTTTAAATGAGAAATGATATATTTAATTAATCATAAAATTAATTATTTAATAATGAATTAGTATGATATCATTTAAATGATGTCATTAATCCCACATGATAATGATCAATTTATCATAACTAAATTTTTAAAAATGAATAAATGGACAAGTTACCATTTATAATTGATTAAAATATGCAAATATGATATACATAATATCATGTTATTTACCAATCCAATCTAATTGCGAACAGCATTATTTGAAGATAAGGACATGACTAATGAGCAATCAAATAATTACATGTGTCATACTATGCTATATCATCTATAGAAATCAACTTACTTTGCTTATGTAGCACACAAGTGTTTGTCATGCGTTAAAATTTTAACAAATAAAATATTTTAAAAATAAATTTTATTTTAAAAAAATAAAGAAATTTTTTTTAAAAAAATAATTTTCTTTCGTTCCTGTATTATCTTTCTTCTTATCTCACTCGACTCTTTGATTCTTACTTGGCCCTTTCTTATATTGGTTGAATTTGACCAATCTTAAGTCGAATTTGGTCGTTCAAGGTTGAATTTGGTGTTAGTATGCTAGAAAATAACCTGAGGAAAGATTGGAATCGATCTAGAACAAGTCAGATTAGCCACTAAGGGCAATATGATATTTTAGAGGGTACTTTTATAGAAAAGAAGCATTGTAAACAAGTGAAAGGAATGTGTTGGAATAAGACAAAGAGGAAAACTAAAGCAAACCCTCAAGTACTAAACATAGAGGCATGTAATGATAGGTAAAGTGAAGGAAATGGAGAGCTGGCGGAATAAACCTGAGCATGGCTAAGAATAAGGCTGATGAGAGAATTAGAATAGAGAGGATAGCAGATAGAGTTTAAGAGTCAAGATTCTGCCAACTGCCAACAAGTCCTCCAAAGAGTTAAAGAGGCTTAGAATAGGAGTTACATATTTATATATTTAACAAGTTTAAAGAAGAAGATTGTTAGTTACTAAAGCATTAATGCTTTGCAAGATAAAAGTTTAGATTATTACTAGTATGGTTAATAATGAATAAGAATTCACTATTCATTCTCAAAGAAAAAAAGAAGCAGTCAAACTTTAAAAAGTTTAAGTAAAGACATCTTAACTATCTTTATATCTAACCCACCAAGCAAAATTCTCCAGAACACTTTAATAGTGAAACTAACCCCATAATCCAACAATATTCTAAGGTTATTACCACTTCTTTTATTTTGGTGAAGCAATATAAGGTAAAAAGCATTTGGTAAAACAATTCTTCATAAAGATGCTTGCCATGAAGGTGTTTTATAATGAATTGTTCTTAAAGATGTTTTGAATAAGAGCTATTCTAGACAAGGTTGTTTTGAACATGAGCTATTTTTAACAAGATTCATTTTGAACAAGGTTGTTATAACCTAAAACTATTCTGAACAGTTTTGGTTTTGAGCCTGAAAATGAAGATGGTTTCAGTTTGAATGAAAATAATTTGGGTCTTAAGCTTTTACACTAAAACAATTTTAGTTTTTAGCCCGAAAAATGAAAATAGTGTTAGTTTTAATGAAAATAGTTTCAGTTTTGGAGGTCTAGAGCAAAACTGTTATGGTTTTGAGATTTTAAAAAAACCTAAATTTTTTAATGAAAATAGTAGTAAAACAGTTTCATTTTTTAGCCTTTTAGCAATAACAGATTTGCTTTTTATAGTGCCCTTTCAAAAACTATCTTGTTTTTTAGCATAGTTTATAAAAACAAGTTCGATTTTTAGTGTCATGGCTAATCTAGGGTGTTTAGAAATCCTTCTATGGTATTCGATGCTCTATTCAATATCCCAACTCTTGTCTACCTAAAAAGGTCAAAAAGTACCTCAATAGGAATTTTCATGTGTCACAATATGGCCCGAGTATGAACCTTGACTAGCCTGACTTAAAAGATGAGTGTATCATTCATTTTTATATTTCTATATTTATCGTTATTTATTATTATAGGAAACATATTATTATTATATTTTTTTTGTTATTTTTTTTCATGTTTAGGGACTGAGTTGTCGAGATGAATCGCTCACTCAACTTAACCTTAAATAGTCATCGTGAAATAAACATTTATCTTGGAGTTGCCACCAATCTGTTTTGGCTAGGTGAGATTGGTCACCTGTTGGAGTTTGCATTTCAAGGGTTACAAAACCCTATAAACCAACTTTGAAATATGCACTTACACCAAAGATCATATGAAAGGCGTTTAGGTGTCAGTTACAATCACGAGTAAGGATCGATCCCTCTCATGATGCTCAGTAATCGGTACCTTATTAATCATATATTAACTTAAAATTCGATCTTTATTTGGTTTTGATATCTAGTATTTAATTGTAATTCCCATATCTTAAAATTTTTTAAGCCCCAAATTTATTATTCTATTTGATAAAATCAAGTTTTTTAATATTTTTGAAAATCAAAATTTCTTACACACCCCACTGAAGGGCCAGAGGAACATGAAAGGTTTTATTATTCTCTTTTGCACCTCATTAGAAGGCTGGAGGAATATGAAAGATTTTAAAAAATCAAAATATGTTTCCCACCCGATCGAAGGGCTGAAGGAATGCGAAAGGTTTAAAAAAATCAAAATATATTTTGCAACCTATCAGAGGGCTAGAGGAAAAAGTTTCATTTTATACAATTTGAAAAATCTTGATGTTCTTGTTTTGAAAAAGGATAGCTTGTTATTAAAATGCTACATGAAATATGCTAGGAGAAATTTCATGTACTACTTTAACTCAAAGACATTGCCTTAATTTTTAAATATTCCAATTTTATAAAAAATAATATTAAACTTATCCTAAGTACCTTTAATGTACACCTTCATCATAAAAGTAACCCGATGACACTAAAGGACTCGATTTTAAAGAATTTACCTAAATATCCCTAAGGTATACCTTTGACATGAAAGTATTATTGTAATTTAAAGGACTTAATATAATCATTTAAAACGATTCTATGAACCTATTCCTATAGTGCACCATCGACATAGAAGTATTCTAGTGATCACAAAGGACTTGGCTTTAATCTAAATTACAAAAATATCTTTGAGGTCTACCTTCGACTTTAAAGTATCTCAATAACCATAGAGGACTCAATAATTTCATAAAAAGATAAACCTACCCCTATTATGTACCTTTATCATAGAAGTATCCCAATGATCATAAAGGACTTGTTTTAGGATAAATTATTAAACTACCCTTAAGGTGTACCTTTAACATATAAGTATCTCGATACCTTAATGGACTCGATAACTTCATTAAAAAGACAAACCTATCCTTATTGTCCACTTTCAACATAAAAGTATCCTGGTGATTATAAAAGACTCGATTCTAAGGTAAATTATTAAAATGCCTCTAGGGTATACTTTTGACATATAAGTGTCTTGATACCCAAAAAGACTTGATAATGATATGGAATGACCATTTTACCTTAAATTGGTAACTTTGAGTCAAAGATGACCTAAAATGCAAAAATTAATAATAGGCTCCTAATTTCTTAAAATTGTATATTAGCCCCAAAATGACTAAAAATGCTAGAAATGTCTCTAAATAACCACAAATACCCTAAATGGGTAATTCGACATGAGAAATAACCATTTTAACCCTAAAATACAAAGCTCTACTAAGTGATCCCTAATCTTTTTTAACTTTGCAAAATGGTCCTTATATGACATAAAACACAAAATCAAACATCAAATACATCAAAATTAACATGGAAAATGTTCTAAATATCGCCAAAAGCATTCAGCCAAACACGCTTGGCATTAGAACAATCTTTTTTTACCTTTTTGCAAACTAGTCCCTATATGAAATAAATTACAAATTCTAACATCAAACGCACCAAAATCAACATGGAAGATTAACTAAAAATCACATTAAGCAATTGGCCAAGTACCTTTGGTCTTGGAACAATTTTTTTTCACTTTTTGCAAATAAACCCCTAAACTTAAAATTACAAAGAGATCTCTAAATGGTTAAAAAATGTATGAAATGCATTTGAACATGTTTGGAATGCATGAAACACACCCTTAAAGGTCCATAATGTATTTGGCCAAGCATGGTGGTCCTTAAAACAATTTTTTTTTCATTTTTACAATTTAGTCTCTAAACTTTCTCTAATTACAAAATAACCTAAAAAATTAAAAATCATCACAAAATCATCCACACTAGATTCAAACAAATGTGGAAATGCCCTCCCAATGCCTTTAAAATTTTATAAAAATTATTTTTAGGTCCCTGCTAGACTAAATATAAGAAAATAGTTCAAAATAACATACAATCAAGCATAAAAATTTATTTCAAGCATATTATCAAATTTAGCTAACACCAATAATATCCAAAAATATTTTTTTCTTCATGTAATTTCATGAATATCAACATAAATATATGTCCTCAATTTTATGAAGCTTTAATATACATGAAATCATTAAAATAATAAATATATCAACATATTTAATCATGAATCAACATGAAAACACTAAGGAAAATAGCATGAAATTATATATACAATATCACAACATCATTTTCGCAACAAATATATATTTTCATAATGAAAATCAAACTATTATTGGCAAAAATCAAATTAAAAAACAAAATCAAGAAACTTTGATCATAGCTTTCATACTTGGCCTTTGAATATGGATCAAAATCCATAAGCTTAAGTATTCATAAAGCTCACTAAAAGGATGAAACATGCATGAAATCAATAAAAATAAAAAATTTTCCAAGTGAATTTACCTAAAAAGCTTGTAAAACTTGAAAAAACTATGTTTTTTATGGTGATTTTTTTCTTATGGAAGCATTAAGCCTTTTTTGAAACATCTTTATCCTATTTAAAAGGGGGACGTTTGGGCAAGAGGGAATGAAATCCCTCTTGGCCGAATGGCCATTGAATTTTTCCCTTTATTTTTTATTTATTATATTTTTGGATAATTTTTAACTTTTCTAGATATTGTACTTTTTGATTAGATTTAATTAATTAATTCTTGTCTTTTATGTGACTCACCATGTTGAGTCATCTAGCCTAATATTATCTTTATTAATATTTAGATAATATTAAACTTAATGATAAAATTCAATCTCATTTAAATTTATTCTCATATAATAGAATTATCAAATTCTAAAATTAATGTAAATATTCACAAATTTTAAAAAATTTATGAATAAATAAAATTATAATTACAAATTTTATGAAAAATGAAAAAAATTAAAGTGAAAGGACTAAATTGCAATAAATTAAAAGTTACAAATTGATAAATTCAATTACGAATTTACTTACATAAAAAGGACCAATTAATTTTCATATAAAAATTTTAGAGAGAGAAAAAATTATTAGGCTTTGTTATAAAATCAAAATGGGCATAATTGGGACAAATGGAAAAATTAATGGGCTTGTTGGAATAAACAGAATTGGGCTTGATAAGCGTTTAGGCTTATATAAAATAAAATAGGTTTTGGGGCCCATTAAGAAAATTAATGGATTTAAAGCGCACAAAATAAAAAAAAATATTTTCACCCATTTAAAAAGTAAAATTAATAAAGTTTTCATATAAAAATTCAAAAAAGAATTTTTTGAAAAATTTTATGTGCAAGAAAAAAGTAATTAAAAATTTTAAACTCGTAAAATTTATGAGAACTTTTACAAAAAATGTTGATACCTGAAAAAATTAAAAACTCATAAAATGAATTAGAGTTTCAAAAACTAATTTAATATGAATTTAATGAAGATTTTTGAAGAATTTTAAAAATTCTAAACTTAGAAAAATTCTATCAAAAAATTTACAGAGTAAAAAACTCTGTATTTTGAAAATAAGAAAATTCCAAAAATACATTCAAATATTTAAAAAAATGAGTCAAAATTGACATATTACTCAAAATATTAATAATAAAGATGAAAATCTAAGATTCAGAATAAATTTTACGGAAAAATTTTACGATCAAAATACTCATGATACTATGAAAAACTCAAAATAAGTACTAAAATTGACAATTCGACACCTCACAGTATAAAATGCCAATAAATATTTTTTCTTGAAAATTTTTTGATTTTTTGGAGTGTGTATCAGCATAAATACTACACAAGTGTGGATAAAAATATATGATAGTTGACGCCACAAATTTCATGAAAATATTTTAAAAATTTTCTAAAAATGAAAAATTTGACTGTAACATCATATGCAAAAATTATTTAAAAATTTCAAAGCAATAAATTTAAAAACTAATTTTTACCTCGATACTTGTCTTTTTTTTATCCAAGATTTGTTTTTTACGATCCTTGAAAAAGTGATTTTTCTATTACGTGCATGAGTGATCATTTAGATATCGATCTCAGATATTTTAAGACTATCAGGGAAAAGGCCCGAAAAAATTAGGTGTTTACACCATGGTATTTGGGATCCTTGTGAGTTAAAGTAAATTCAACACCCAAAAATCCTTTTTTAGCTTCCAATCAAAGTTTCCTTCTAAGGTATTCGGATGTCTCTATAGACATTCGGATAATATCATTTGAAAAGGAGAAACACATGCCCTAAACGCTCCCATTATTATTTTTTTTGAGAATAAAGTGATACAGTGAAATGGCTTTGAGCATGTTCTGTTCGATTGCCAGGGAGTGTCCCCAACTGTATTTCTTGAAAGAGCACTATTCTTGTCTATTGGGAATTACATGAACTTAATGCAAAAGGATAATTTCTCAAACTTGGCTGAGTTACCAAAGAGGTTGTGAAATTCCCCAATCTCTATTTCAAAATAAAAGGTTGTGAAATTCCCCAAAGCAAAATGTTACATAATTCTCTATTTCAAAATATAATAAAAGGATTTCCAAAAGTACAATTTTGTGCATTTTTATTTCTTGTTTTACATTCGCATTATTTTTATGACATTATGTTCTAATTTTTTATGATTGTCGTTTGATATGTCGTTATTATTTTGCATTCATGATAAGTGATTTCAAAATGCAAGCTCAAAATAATTTTAGTTTTGAAACATAAATAAGGTGGTATTCCAAATTAATGTAATATTTTAAACTCTCTACTGGGATGCAAGAGAGATTTTAGTAATTATCGTTAATGCGGAATATCATTTTAAGGAATGAATCAGATTTTTTTAAGAGATTAAAAACTTATGATTTGTTGGGTCATCAAAACTACAAAAATTTTGCAATAAATATAAGTACTGAGTCAATCTTAAATATTGTATCCATTTTCAGTTTTTTTAAGAAATTTTTTTAAATATCGAAATTGAAACCAACAATCCTTGAGACTAATAAATAATACATAGTTAATAGGTACCAATTTACAAGTGTTACGAAGGTGCAATAACCTTTCTCGGACGTAACTGACTCTTAACTTCTACTTTTTTTTTTGTTTTAATTATAGACTCCAAAAATTATCTTTTCTAAAAGCTTTTAATTTGTAACACCCCAATCCCACATCAAAAATCTTTAAGGATCTGCCATGATATATATGTTGAAACTTAATTCTATACTTTAAAGCGCCTTTGGGGGACAAAACCGTGAGGTCTAATAGGCCAAAGCGGACAATACCTCGTAGGTTGGGTGCGGGTGTCCACAAATGGTATCAGAATGCAATCACCAGCTAGTAGGAGCTAAGTGCTACACTGTGGAAGCCACCTCTAGAATCCTACGGGAGCTAAGTGCTACACAGTGGGAGTCACCTATAGAATCCCAACGCTTGGTGTGATCCTGGTTCTGTCTGCTCTGTATTGGTTCTGTCTATTCCGCATTAAGCTTGACGAGGACGTCAAGCTTTAAAATAGGGTGAGTTTATAACATCCCAATCCTATATCGAGAATCTTTGAGGATCTGCCATGATATATATGTTGAGACTTAAGCGTATAGTTGTGAGGCCCCTTTTGGGGCCAAAATCGTGAAGTTCAATTGGCCAAAATAGATAATACCTCACAGATTGAGTGCGGGTCTCTACATAATTAATTCTAAAACTTTTTATAAAAATTACTTTTAAAAGTGATTAATCACATTTAATCAAAAAAATTGGAGACGACTCTTTTACACGATCATTTTCAGATGCCCATGTTTTTCACTCAAACCACCACATAAAGAAGGAAAAATGATTTTAAGTCGTGTCGAACGATCCTAGCCATAGCGTCAATACTTTTTCATTTTAATTAAAAAAAAAACTTCAATTTAGTTTTTTTTTCAGGGAATTCTGATTGCGCCTCTTATGGAAAAGCATTTCAAGTATACATAAAGTCAACAAACACTCTTAAATTCATAATATTGAAATAATTTATGTAGTAATCAAAATGATTAAAAGTTGGGTTACTTGCCCATCTTAAAGGCAGGTCCAAAAATTAGATAAAGTCGAAAAATAAAATTTTGTAATTTAAATTGATTTTATTTGAATTATTATTGATTTAATAAATATTTTTATTAAAATTTAATCATAAAAATATTAATATTAATATTAATATAAAATAATTTTTAAAATATTGTTAAATAATAATTTAAGATTTCATATTTCAGTTGAGTCAAAATTGTTCAAGCTAAATAAAAAATAAATCAAGCCTCCTGTGTGATAGTAATTGATTACATGAATTTTTGTAGGCTACGTTGCCATAAATGGAATCCAAGAAATCTTTTTCTTTACTAATTTCTTCCTATAATTTTTTTCCAACTGTTACTCTTTATCTTTTCAAATCGCATAATATGACAATCCTATGTCTAGAATTGATTGTTGTTATCGCTGCGTCGTAGTCTGCAAATGGGTTTTTTTTTAAACAAAAAAAAGGGAGAGTTAGCGTTGCCACGATAATTCAAATTTCATCCTAAAATTATAAGTAGGTGAATCAGATTTTGTGTAGGAAATGTGAATCTCAGCCTATTGTTGTGCCCATTATTACTGTCGATAAAATAAGTGCTTACCAATAAATTCGTAAATTGTAGAGATATAAATGAGTTGAGTTATTCATGAATTATTTGAGTTTGATTAGTTAAATATTTGATTAAACTCGTTTGTTTAATTAAACAAAAAAGTTTAAAGTTGAATACGAGATTGATTATGTAAATTGTTGGATATCAATGATATTTTAAAGTGTATAAATATGAAATACGTACATGTATACAAAGTTGGTTGTGTGATATTCGTATCGAGATATACGGTGTAAGTTTAATTTTACACAATTGATATTCGAGATGAATGAGAAATTATTCTCAAATTGCCCGCTTGAAGAGAAAGAAAATGTTGATTTGTCATCTGATAAAAAATTTTCATAAAGTTTCAAGCATTAATTTTGTTCGAACTATTTTTTAGTCAATATTTGAAATGTTTCTTATTGTTTCAATTTTAAAACAGTTTTTTTACATCCAAAATGGCTTTTTTAATAATTTCTTAACGTTTATTTTAAGCGTTATATGATGATGAACTTCACGTTTGTTTTTAGGCTTTATATGATGATGAAATTAATTCCAATCAGAGTGGGAAAAAAACCCAATCAGCTTTCATTCACTTTGTGGAGTTTTTTTCTTCGAAGGGAGAAAATTATATCACTCTTTTGGTTCATCATGCTATCGTTTAAAAGTGTTATTGTATGGTAACGAGATCAAGAAAGCCTAGGAGACGTATTGCAAAATCTGTCGAGTGCGTTTAGACAAGAAATAAATGTCTTAAAGTTAGAGTTTGTAAACCTTAACTCAGTTAAATTTCATTCGTCAAATTTTTTTAATAAAATAATATCTCTAGTAATCTATTTTGTAATATTCACTTTAATTCAAAGCATTATTAATTTAACTATTTATTGTTTTGGGGTATTTTAGTCTTTTAGATAGGTTAATCTCCGTCAACTTAAGATATTTATCGGTATATTTAATATATTTTTTTTGTTGTGTTTGATATATTTGTTAGTCCCAATACTGCGTATTAATTTTGTTTCATTGAAATTCTGATTACATGTTTTGAATTTGAAACTTGCTTTGTTTTCATATTCTGTTTTCATAATTTTAAGAATATGGTTGCTTCATATTGGGAACTTTTTTTCCTTAATTTTCATTTCATATAGATTCATGAATTAGTGATTGATCTTTTCTTGATGTGTTTAAATTTCTATTTTTTTCCTATTATATATGCTTCATATTGGTTCCAATGATCTTGATACTATGTCCAATTATTATATATGATTTTCTCATTTTATTATTTTATCACGTTGCATATTGATCTTAGTGATAAGAACCTTATTTTAGTTCTAAGATAAATACATTCTGACATTTACTTTTTAACATCCACATATTAGATCTATTTATATTTACAATTTTCATTGCTGTCAAATCAATGTTATTTTAGTTTTAGTTTTAGCATATATATATTTCATTGCCATTCACGGGTTAGCGTCAACATATATTTAGTATTTTTTTTTCGATTGTTTAGTTCATACAAGTTATACTTTTATAAGTTTATAATATTATAAATTTCTTGAATTTTAGTTTTATATTTATGATCGGACTTAGTATATTTTATTAATTTATTAAACTATTATGAGATTACTTGTTTTTCAACACAAGTGTTTTAAACGTGACTAAAGTTGATCATGTTATCATTGTGTAATAGATGGCTGAAAGAGTATTGGTAATGCGGGTGCATAAGTTGCGCAACTACCCTCATGTGGAGAAAAACTTGAGAAGTTTAATGAGGTGGACCTTAAAAGGTAGCAACAAAAGATGTTGTTCTAACTAACAACCCTCAATTTGGCTAAATTTTTAACTGAAGAGGACTCAGTTCTTGAGGAAAGGGAAATGGGTGTTACAATTATAGCTTTGGTTAAAGCATGGAAACACTCAGACTTTCTGTGCAAAAACTACATCCTAAATGGTCTAGACAACTCGTTCTATAATGTGTATAGTCCAATGAAGACAGCAAAAGAGCTGTAGGAGTCCTTAGACCAAAAATACAGAACTAAAGATGTCGATATAAAGAAATTTATGGTTGGCAAATTTTTGGATTTTAAAATGTTGACTCCAAGACCATGATAAGTCCAGTCCAGGAATTTTAGTTGATCCTCCATGAGATCGCTGCTGAAGGAATGGTGTTAAGTGAGTTACTTCAAGTGGCCATATTGATTGAGAAACTACCACCTTTGTGGAATGATTTTAAGAATTATCTTAAGCATAAGAGAAAGGAAATGAGCTTGGAGGACCTAATTGTTCAATTAAGAATTGAGGAAGATAATCAAGGCTAGGAGAAATGGGCTAGGGCTCAAAATATGAAAGCCAAAGCCAATGTTGTAGAACATGTGAAGAAGACCAACAAAAGGAAACATGTTGCCTTGGGTTTTTCCCACGGGAACAAAGATTCGACTGTCAAGAAGTTCATGGGAACTTGCTTTGTTTGCAATAAGCAAGGACACCGTGCCAAAGATTGCCATCATAATCAGAACAAGATAAGAAAAGAAAAGCTCAAGCTAATGAGATTGAGCTTGTCGCCGTGGTGTTAGAAGTAAACTTGGTAGAAAACTCAAAGACGTGGTGGATTGATATTAGTGCTACATGCCATGTATGTTCTGATAAGAAGAGTTTCACTGAGTACAAAGAAGCTACTTCCGATAGGCAATTATTTATGGGAAGCTCTTCAGTTTGCAAAGTTCTCGACCATGGGAAGGTGGTGTTGAAGATAACCTCCAGAAAAGAACTAACCTTGAACAATGTTGTTCATGCTCTTGAAATCCATAAGAACTTAGTGTCCAGCTCACTGTTGAGTAAAAATGGAATTAAGTTACTTTTGAATCTGATAAGTTTATACTTTCCAAATCTGGAATGTTTGTAGGGAGGGGTTATCTTTGTAATGGATTTTTTAAGCTCAACACCATAACTATTGTAAGAATGATAATAAAGTGACCTCTTTTGCTACGTATTTGCTTGAGTCTTCTAATCTATGGCATAGTAGATTAGGTCATGTAAACTTTAAGACCTCGCAAAGAATTTGCAATTTAGATTTGCTTCCAAAATTTTGGATTGATAAAAATTACAAGTGCAAGACTTGTGTCGAATCCAAATTTGCAAAATCTCCTTTCTACTCAAAAGAAAGACAAAGCAAACCTCTAGATTTAATTCACATGGATATCTGTGATTTAAAATTCATGCAAACTAGAGGTGGTAAAAAGTATTTAATTACTTTTAGTGATGATTACATGAGATATTATTACATCTGTTTGCTAAGAAGCAAAGATGAGGCCTTAGAAGCCTTTAAACTCTTTAAAATCAAAGTTGAAAATCAAGTAAGCAAAAGGATTAAGGAAATGAGAAGTGATAGAGGTGGTGAATACTATGCTTCGTTTTAAGTTCTGTGCAAAACATGGAATTGTCCATCAAACCATTACTCCTTATTTAGCTCAATAAAATGATATTACAGAGCATAAAAATCGTACGTTGAAAAACATGATGAATGTTTTGTTGATTAGTTTAGGTTTACTTTAGAACTTGCGAGGGAGGCTATTTTAATAGCAAATTATATTTTAAATAAAATACCCCACAAGAAATTGGATAAGACATTTTGTGAGCTATGGAAGGGTCAAAAACTTTTCTATAATTACATAAAAGTGTGGGGGTGTTTTGCTAAGGACAAGATCGGATCCAAGATTATAGATTGCTTATTCATTAGATATGCAAATAACAGTGCAGCTTATCATTTCCTTGTGTATAAGTCAAACATTCCTGACATTCATGTCAATATAGTCATTGAATCGAGGAATGCTTTATTTTTTGAAAATGTATTTCTATACAAGGAAACACAAGGAAATAAGACTACTCAGCGAATTTATGAGCACTCGAGTAGAATCCACAAGAGGATGAGGAGGAACAAGTCGAACCCCGAAGAATTAAACGGGCTAAAGTATCGACTACATATGGTCCATATTTTCTAACTTATCTATTAGAAAATGAACTTCGAACTTTTAAAGAGGTGTCGCAACGTGGTCCAGATACGAATCCTAACCAAGCCCGACTTAAATGGCCTTCGCTCCTATATTTATTAAATTTATTAATATTTTATATTTTCTTATTTGTATAGGCCATATCATTATTGACATCTTTTTTTTATTTTTGGGGACCGGTGGTCGAGATGAATCGCTCACTCAACTTAACCTTAAATAATCATTACGAAATGACTATTTATTTGGAGTCGCCACCAATCTATTTAGGCTAGGTGAGATTG